>PVJH01039683.1:0-16233 GCA_004026705.1 Nesogale talazaci | reverse complement strand
TTCTGGTCTTTTTTATAACTGAAAAGTGATTAAGTTTGAGACCCTCCCTACCCTTATATAATCCAATCACCATAACAGCTGAAAAGTCCGATTTTTTTTTGTGGGCCTCACTGCCCTCTGGTGGTTGTGGGAACCACCCAGTGCCGCTCCTGAGAGCCACCGCTGGATTTGAACCGCCAAGCCCGAGGGCCGCAGCCCCCACACTCAACCACTTATGCCACTGGGGCTCAGCCCGAAAAGTCCAATTTTAAAACAAAATTATATCCACAATCTTGGTCCAAGGTTCAGGAATTCAACACATTTTTTTGGAGGTGGGAGGGAATATAATTCAACCTTTTAAAAGTGGCATTGAAATGTTATTGTCTGTTGCCATCAAGCTCTTAGTAACACTTTGTACAACAAAAGAAAACTGCATGGACCTGCTTTATCCTTACAAGAGTTATGACATTTGCATCTGTTGCTGTAGCTACCCTGTCACTCCCTCTTGCTGAGAGCTGAGTCTTCTACTTCACCAAACATGTGATCCTTCCCAGGAACAGGTCCCTCCTAGCAACATGCCCAGAGTATGCAGGCAGATGTCTTAGTACTTACTAAAGCTACCCATGTTGTATGGATGAAATGCACCAAGTATGGTGACAGGAAGATATAAACACTGGAGTATGATCATTAAAAAGCTTTAGCAGGGGAGGGGGGAAGGAAATCCTCCCATATGAGGAAAAAAATTAAAAACACCCCCTACAAGACAATCAGTAGACTTGATCCAAATTGGATTCTGACAGTGGTCTAGACCAGGAATCAGCAAGCTGAAGATCTCCAGACATTGTGTCTCTTTCCCTAACTACATGTGCCTCTGATGTAAAATGAAAACATTTAAAGGATATTATTCTGATTTGGGGGATTTCACTTGTTCATAAAAAGTGTATTTATGGATCTTGAATAATTTTAAAATTGGTGTGATGGACAGGATTGACTCTTCCATCTCAAAAGTTTGCTTCTCCCTGGTCTAGACCTAGTGGTCATCTTAATTATGCTACATTTTACCAATTCTGCTTTTATTTCCAGTTCCCCTTTAGAGTGTTTTCTGCTGTGAACATACTGCAGCCACAAGAAAGCAATATTCACTTAATAATAACAAAAAGCCATCTCTCAATAATTTTACAGGATTTGGAATTAAAAAAAAACACTCTAGAGGGTTTTGGTAAAATGTACCACACCTCTTTTTAGTAGAAACTGAAATACATCCCACATCCTGATTTCGCCAATTGAAACCATCCTATTATTTTTTGTTTCTCTTATTTCATCCTCCTTATTCCATTGGCAGATACTGCTAAGCCTATAAGAAGCATGCCCATATGACTCCTATATGCTTCAACTAAACTCTATGAAATGCATCCATGGACCACATGAAACACTCCTCACAGTTTCCATGTGTTCCAGCACAGTGAGCACCAGATATGAATACCAGACAACCTTGGCCGGGGTAGGCAGCATATTGGAGTGGACTCCTGTCTTCAGAGGTTTCTGCTTTCATTGCTGTTCCCCATTTGTTTTTCTTATCCTCACTTAAGTGAACCCACACTTAACCAAGCTCTTCCTCGTGCTTTGAGAATTGTCAAGTCTCAACTATGAGGCAGCGGTAATTATTGCTGTGATGGAAAGGGAACCGAATATTCCTCACTATATTTACTGTGCTGTGCTGGATAGTCTAAAGAAACAAATCCAGTGACACATGTGTATAAGAAAGAGTTTTATATCATGAAGTAATTATATATCGTGAAGGCAGCCCAGTTCAATTTGTGTACATAGTGTGATTCTAATCCATAAGTCCCTCTTCAGATTCATGTAGCCACATGTCAAAGGCACAGGAAGGTGAACCAGGAAACAGGAAGATTAGAAAAAGTGGCACAGTCACCTGGATCTAGGTGTCTCTGTTCATTTTGCTTTTATACGGAAACATTATTACATCAAGGGGGCATCCTCAGTCTGTGACTTAATTGACAGTTTGATACCTCCCTTCACCAGGAGTGTCTAGCTGATATAATCCCTAACCACGACACCTACAAACCATGATGGTTAGGGGAAAAGCCCAGGAATTAGAGTGCTGCTGTTGCCTGGTGTTCCTGCCTGGTGCTCACAGGAATTGATTCTGTTGCTCTTGTTGTTCCGTATCTTTGAGTTGGTTCTAACTCATAGTGACTCTGTGCCCAGCAGAGCAAAGCACGGAGCAGCCCTGGGCCATTCTCACAATTGTGAGAGCCCAGTGTCATCACCATGTGGTTTTCTCTCTGTTTATTTTTGGAGACAATCATTGTTCTGCAACATGGCGCATCAGTTACTTTTTCGGGTATAAGTGGCAAAATCCTATCTACATAGCAAGGATGTGTGCTTTTTTATATAACATATTTGGAATGAAGTGAATCCAGAGTTGCGCCAGGGCTCACGAATGTGGAGCCAAGATTGATTTCTCTATGATTCTCCTGATCCTTTTATGGCCACCAACTAATGGGGATGCTCCAAGCCTGGTGTCCTCATCCAAAACTTTCAAAGTGGGAAAAGAGGAGAGGATTTGTTTTCTTGAGTAAGCCTCTCGGGTTAATGAAGGAAGAACACATTTCCTAGACCAAAATACCCCCAACAAACTAAACATAACCCCCAGCTACACAGGAGATTGGGAGGTACATATAATGGAAGCTAGCAACAAACCTCTATCAAACAAATTTTCTCGTCCAAATGAAAAAAAAATAGAAGGAAGATTTTTCATTCATGGTGGAAGAATTTATTTCTAGTTTTCATAACATGCCACCCTGAACCTTAGTGGTTTAAAAAATGGACAGTTATTTTATTATCACTCTTGTTTCAATAGGTTAAAAATATAAGTTTGTTTCAAGAAGTTGGTTTTGGCTTCAAGTCCCCCATGGAGTGGCTGTCACAAGTGCCTGCAGCTGCAACAGCTCAGGACTAAAGGAGCTTGGTCAGACTTCATGTCACACACATGCATTATCTTATTCCATTTTTCACATTTCAAACCTTTGAGATCTGTAATATGCTGAAGTTCATTTCTAGGGGAGGACAAGGACTCACAAAAGAATTCACCCAAGCTTAAGAACCCATTGCCACAAAATGGATTCCAACCAATAAATGACCTCATGATGGAACAGAGTAGAATTGTGATCCATGAAATTTTCAATGGCTTTTTTTTGCAGAGATTTACAGGCCTTTTTCCCAAGGAGTTTGGGGCTGTATTCCAGTCTCCAGACTTTGGATTAGCAGCTGAGCATATTAACCATTTGCACCATTTAGAAACTTCTACCCAAGGTGCAAAGTGTATACATGGTAGAATTGCTGAATAGAGCACCCATTTTAGTCATTGAAAATTGACATTACTGTATCTTAATATATAGAACAGTGTGCTACGCATTTTATCCAATGGCTGTTCTCATGGTCTACATTTTCCATGAACTCAGTCTTCTCTTTTACCCGGGACACTTAGATGATGAATTATTCAGTGATAGGCAGTGGACAGATGGTTTAGCAGGAAATGAAGACTCCCCACCCCCATTCTGTACTCTTAGAAAATGCAACCATAAAAGGCTTAAAATGTATAACCAGACACATACAGAAGCTAATATCATACCCTTTTTATTTCCTGATGGCCTACACATTGAATTTCTGCATAAGCAAGGATATGTTGGAACCAGTGGTGTGGCTCACATTAGAGACCCTTGGGAGAGGATCCAGACATGCTGGCTCTCCCTTTGTCTAAAATGCAGAGAAATGGACCCTTGGGATTCCTGAGTCCCCTTATGGCCACAGGGCTGAAGTCCTGTGCATGAGTTTGTCGTGGTGTGTGATGCTATCTCTTCTGTAGTGACCACTCTTTGATATTTCAATAGACCTCAAATGCAACCTACACGCCCCGATGTTATAGAGAAATGTAGTTCTTTTTATTTATTTTCATGGTGATATCAGGGTTCCCAATTGACTGTGTGGTATAATTCTCATACCTTCTATTGTCCTATTATGGTTTCACATCCTAATATAGCTTCCCCAAGGATCAGGTATTTTGTTGGGAAAAAGGCAGATGGAGGAGGTAATCTCCAGAGGATATCATGGGCCATTCATTCATCTGTCATAGAGCAGCAAGATCTTTGTGGAGACAATTTTTGGATAAAACCTTTTTTTTAAAGGAATCATTCTTGATGTCTTCATTTGCTGTGTTTGTCTTCTTATTTGGAAATTACATCACCCAGTTCAAGGAAGAGTTTCACAGTAAGTTTATGAAGGATCCTGAATTCCCAAAGCTTTCAGAGACATGCTAAATAGATTGTGTAGTCTTGGGCCAGAAAAAATAGCATAAATCCGGCTGAAGCACTTCAAAATCTTTAGGCAGAATGCTTTCCAGACCAGGGTCATGGAACAGTAATTCTCTTCAGACAGTGTTCCTCATTAGCTAAATATATTTCCTTCATATGGAGAAAAATAGAACCACTGAAAGATAGCACTAGAAAAGTCTTTGAAGATCAACTAATACAACCCACTTATTTTCTTTATGATTTGAAGAAGCACGGTGTTTTGTAGAAAGTGACATCATGAATTAGCTGTGAAAGAGAAGCTCAAGGGGCTTGATTGTTCCCTGACTCACCCTTAAGATCTTTGAGATCACAGCACATTCGGCAAAGAAAGGAAAATTGGTTTTTTAATCTTTAGAAGAACAACTAACATAACCTCACACTTTACCATTAAACAAACTGAGACCAAGAGGCAAGAGGCTGAAAGGAACATGTTCAAGAAGAAGAAACCAGTTGCCACTATGTGCCCCGTACTTATTGAATCTGTACGCTAAGCAAATCATCTGAGAAGTTGGAAGATCTTCAGGAGGATATAGTCTAACTTTTGATTTGCATGCATCTGGGGGTAGAAGGCCATGACTTGATATTTTTTGTTAATTACTGTCAAGTTGGCTTTGACGCATGGAAAACTTATTTATAATAGAATGAAATATTGACCAGTCCTCCACCATCATCACGATTTTCAGAATAGTGAAGCCCAACATTGTGGCTATTGCATCACTCCACCTTACTGAGAGTGTCCCTTGCCTTTTTTGGTTTCACTAAATACATCTTTCTGCCGCCACTGATCCCTCTTGATGATGTATCCTAAGCAAAGTTCTGTGATTATCCATAATGTTTTCATTGACTAATTTCCAGTGGGAGGTTTGAGTTCACCCAGAGATGGCTGAGAAAAATAAACTGATGATCTATTTCCCAAAAGTCAGTGATTGAAAGCCCTATGAAGCACAATTCTACTCCAGATGATACAATCCTATAGTATACGTTTCCCGACTTTATATTCTCTTGTTCTGTTTGCACAATTGCCTCTTGATTCATGTGCCAGTTTCCCTGGAATTCCCACTATTCTCAATGCTACATCTATGCTTTATTATGATTCACACCGTTTCACATGTATTCGTAGTGAATAA
Source organism: Nesogale talazaci (assembly GCA_004026705.1). Classification (NCBI taxonomy): domain Eukaryota; kingdom Metazoa; phylum Chordata; class Mammalia; order Afrosoricida; family Tenrecidae; genus Nesogale; species Nesogale talazaci. Next base: position 10,754 of record PVJH01039683.1, on the reverse strand, counting down.
AACACAAGTAAGCATCTTTCTGGTATTCTCTTATTTCTTGCAAGATCTACCTGATATCAGCAATGATATTCCTTGTCCAATGTCCTCTTCTAAATCTGGCTTGCATTTCTGGCATCTCCCTGTCAATGTACTGCTGCAACCATTGTTGAATGATCTCCAGCAAAGTCAGCTTGCTCTGACATCAAGGATATCATTCTCTAATTTGAGCATTCTGTTAGCTCATCTTTATTTGGAATTGGCACAAATATGGATCTCTTTCTGTCAGTTCATCAGGGATCTACTTTCCAAATGTCCTGACATAGACCAGTGAGTGCTTCCAGTATATCATCTGCTTGTTGAAACTTTTCAGTTGGTAGTCCACCCATTCCTGGAAACTTGCTTTTGGCTAATGCCTTCAGTGCATCTGGGAGTGAAGAAGATGGTGCTCCACTCTATTATTTATAAAACTGCTTGGCTACTTCTCAGAAGAGATCATCGTGGAGTTCATTACATCATATTGGGAGTGAATTCTGATCCACCCAAGTTGACACAGAATCCAGTACACACTGAACACTTTCTCTTCGATACTTCTTGCCCAGGGTTATATTTTACTTCAGAGTATGGGGTCAGCTAAGTCTGAACTTTGAGACCAGTCATTACATCTCTGATACATCACAGCAGATGTACAGCAATAAGTAAGTAAAATTTATCAGTAGACATGTGGCTTGTTATTACTTGCTGTTCGGTTGACTATGATTCATGGTGGTCCGTGTACAACAATGAGATGTTCTCTGCTCCTTGAACATCCTCATGAAACTTCATAGGCTCAAGTCACTGTTGAGGTCACTATATATTCTGAGAAGTGTGCTATCTTTCAGCACTATGTCAGATAATATTCATTGTGATATATAGAGTTTTCATTGGGGAATTTTTATAAATTGATTACCAGAATTTTTTTCCTTGTCTGCCTTAGTCTGGAAGTTCTGCTAAGGTCTGTAAATTATAGATGGCCTTGCTGGTGTTTAAGATTCTGTAGGCATGTGTTCAGCATCATAGTAATTTTTTAGTGACTACAGTGTGATGACATAACAGAAGAAGAGACATATGAGTAGAACTTAGTTAATTTGCAAAAGTTTTATATAGTGGATGCCCAATTAGAGAAGTGGGATGAACCTTGAGTTAAAGTTGAAAAGTGAATCACCACTCTCTGTCACCTGACAGGGATTAGGAAAAGGAGTTCAGTCAAACATTCTTTATTCTCTGATTTTTAGAGATTGAGGATCAAGCACAATAGTTCATGTACTGTTAATTCTATTGGAATTCACAATATTTTTATTGATTAATTTTCAGAAGTAGGTAGTTAGGCTCTGATTCCCCCCTTAGTCTAGAAGTTACCCCCCTTAGTCTAGAACTTAGTCTAGAAGTTACCCTGTCTTTGTCTTAGTCTTAGTCTAGAAGTTACCCTGAAACTTTTCTACCATGGGTGATGTATAGCTTGCAGCATCACAGCAACACATAATCTACCATATTAGGACTAACTGATAGATGATTGGTGAGTTGATGACATAGAGACTGTTTTCTAGTTTCTGTGAAGGGAAAATAGAATAATTGTTTTCTTCCTCCTCTCTCACAAAAAAAAAAAGATATAAAAGGCACCTACTGGAGATGAACTCAAAGAAACAGATGTTCTAAGGCTCTCAGGTGTATGCTACTAGCAACAGAGTTCAGTCAGATTTGATTAAGTGAACTAATTAGCAAATTTATTTTCATTACTGACACAATAATTTAGTTCTAGCCTGCAGAAGAGTAAAATATGTTTCAAGCTTGAAGACAATTGTGGATATTCCAGTTTGCCACAGATGAAGATTCATAGTTAATTGGGATACTTTACAGTTCTCTGGTGGGAAATAAATCTAAACAAGAAAAATGTGCACATTAGTAGCTATTTTTTGAAGAAGTTAATAGCCCTGTGAATTGTGCATCCTACATAAAAATGATTGTGCGTTCTACATGGCAATGATTATTTTATGAGAAAATAAAGCCAAAGAGAAAATAATAGTTAAGTAACCAATTTACCAAATGCTCAATGCAGAAAAAAGCATTTTCAGATGATTTTCAGTGTTCTCATTAGTTAAGTAAGACATTGTTAAAATATTTACATTTTCTCTAACTCTGTGTCAGTCTGCATAGACCAGAGGAACAAATTCAATAGACACGCATATAGGTATAAGGAAAGGGTTTATATACAAAAAGAATGGGACATGGAGAAAGCATCCCAGTCCAGTCCAGTGCAAAGTCGTAAGTCCAATATTAACTCATATGCCTGAAATCAGTCTATAAAGTCTTCTTCTGACTCACGGAGTCACAGGTCAGTGGGTGCAGAATCCCAGTGCTGGCAGCACACCTCTTCTCCAGGTTTCAGGGTCCATCTACAGCAGAAGCAACTCATCGCTGGCAGAGGTCTCCATGTGGCCACCCCAGCTTCAGAGGTCTGGCTCCATCAGGGCAAAGCTGTGTGGTCTCTCCGCTGGCTCCTCCAGCTTCTCGAATGCTGCCAGCTTGTCTTGTCCATGATTAATCGCCTCTGAGACTAATTCCCAACAACTGGGGGAGATAGCTTCCATCTTCACGAGGGAAATATCGCGAGATTTCCCAGAAGTCTCAGGAGAAAGCCATGCCCACATAGAGGCCTCATTGGCTCTTCAATGACTATCTCCAGATTAACAGGCTGGACTCCACCCCTACATTTCAATCATAAAATTAACATAAGCACATGACTGCCCCAAACTCTAAGGCTATTTTTTTGTATGCATTGATAGACTATATTGCCTTAAGTTACACAAGATACAGAGTCCTAATGCAAAATTGTTATCAGAAGTTGACCATCCTAGTGTCCTGAGAAGAATCCCTCGTAGCATACTGGGTTTCAAGTTGCCCTGCTAACCACAGGTCAGCAGTTCAAACCCCTCTGTTGCACTTACAGACAAAGAGGAGGTTTCCTGCTTCTGCAAATCTTTACACAGACTCATAGGATTCCTGGGAGTTGGACTCAGCTTGATGGCAGAGAATTTGGTTTGGTTTGGTAGTGCCGTGGGATTGTCTTGCTATGAATGGTCAAGAAGATGGAGTAAGGCCGGGCAATATTTCACTCTGTGGTTTACAATGCTGTTATAAACTGGAGCCAGCTCAGTGGTGACTGACAGCAACAAGAAACTTTGCATAACCTCTTTGCTCTATCTTCCCTCTGCTCCCCACGTGCAGGGAAACTGGAAGATGTATTATTTCCAATTCCCTTCCATGAGAGGTATAGTCTTATTTTATATATTAAATGTATAGTCTTATTATTGTATGAGAAAATAAAGCCAAAGAGAAAGTAATAGTTAAGTAACCAACTTACCAAATACTCAATGCAATAAAAAGCATTTTCTGATGATTTCCAGTATTCTCATTAGTTAAGTGAGACATTGTTAAAATATTTACATTTTATGTAACTCAAATTTGAAAATCCCAAGCTAGACACATAGTTATTTTAGTTAAACTGAAATACACAATAGGCAAAAACTTGAAGAGTCTTTCTCTTTACAATCAGGAAATTTGTTTACTAGGATTCTATCATTTTATCTTTCTTTTTGTAAAAAATAATTTTATTGGTGGCTCATACAACCCTTATCATGATCAATGCATCCATCCATTGTATGCAGACCACATTTGTACATTTGCTGTCATCATCATTCTAGAAACAGCCTCCTTCTACTTAGGCCTTGGTATCAACTCCTCGTATTTCCCCTCCCTCCCCACGCTCCATCCCTCACAAACCCTTAATAATTTACAAATTGTCATTATTTTGTCATCAAAATTTGTAAATTATTAAGGGTTTGTGAGGGATATGTGTTCCTTCACCTACTTTCCTGTTGTTCATATCCCAGGGAGGAGGTTATATGTAGATCCCTGCAATTGGTCCCCCCTTTCTACTCCACCTTCCCTCAACACTGGTCCTGAAAGGACCATCTTTCATGAATACCCCATATTTCTGGTGCCAGTGTACATCTTCTGGTCTAGCTGGATTTGTAAGGTAGAAATGGGATCATGATAGTGGGTGGGAGGAAGCATTTGAGAGCTAGAGGAAAGTTGCATATTTCATTGTTGCTACACTGTACCTTATCTGATTGGTCTCCTCCATGTGACCCCTCTTTAAGTGGATATTGTTTCACCTATTGATGGGCTTTGGTTCCCTAATCTGTACTCCCCTTCATTTATAATGGTATAATTTTTAGTGCCTGATACCTGATCCCTTCAACACCTTGTGGTCACACAGGCTGGTGTGTTTCTTCCATGTGGGCTTTGTTGCTTCTGTGTTAGATGGCTACTTGTTTACTTTCAAGTCTTTAAGACCTCAGATGCTATATTGTTTGATAACTGGTCACCATCAGCTTTCTTCACCATTTGTCTTCAGTGATCATATCAGGAAAGTGAACATCATGGAATGAATGCCAATGTAATAGAACAAATTGTTCTTGCAGTGAGGAAGTACTTGAGTGGAGGTCCAATGCCCATCTGCTGTCTTAATTCTAACATGATAAGTATATGCATGTAGTTCTATTTCCCCATCATCATATATAAATATTTTCACTTACATACATGTCTGTATTTAGACTTCTATAAATGCCCTTTACCCCCAGTTCTTTTCTCTATTTCCTTTTACTTTGCTCTTGTCCCACTATCATGCTCAGTCTTCATTTGGGTTTCAGTAATTTCTCTCTGTTACATTACTCTTGATCAGTCCCTATCAGGCCTCTCACACCCACCTTGTCATTGATTTTGAATCATTTGCTGTTCCCTGGGTTGGTCAACACCACCTCGTTTCCCCCACCCTCTCATCTCCCATGTTCACCCAGAACCAACAGTCCCATTGCTTTCTCATCCAGAGTGTTCATACAGTCTACCTTATCTAGATAGACCTGCAGAGATAACAATATGTACCAAAAAACCCAAGGCATCCTAACATGTAGCAACCAAAGAAAGTAAAACGATGTCAGCAACAACCAAAACACCCCAATGTCCAAAAAATATATGTAAATAAGCAAACAAAACAAAATATAAAAGCAAAATAAAAACCTATAAATAGTTCAAGGTCTGTTCGTTGATATCCAGGAGTATCCCCCAGTTGAGTCCGATGGGGTGCCACACCCTGGCCCCAAAGTATATCTTTGGCACTCCCTCAGTAACTCCATGCTTTGCTATCCCTGCTTCTCTGTTGCACACCCTTAATTTTTTGCCATGGTGTGTTGGAGTCAGCGAGGGTACAATCCCGACCATTCTTCTCCATTGACGTCCCCATAGGACCTTAGGTCAGCAAGGGATGCCATATTTCATAGTGGGGCTGGCTATATAGTCATCTCTGTGCATTGACTTTTCTGAGTGGGGGTATTGACCTCAAGGTTTGGTGGGCCAGGATGCACTCCACTCTCGCTTTCTCCCCTTGCATTTGTTCTTGTGGCTGTGGTCAGGCATGTCCCACTCCCCAAGGGGCAGTTTCAGTACTGTCCTCCAAAGCAGACTCTCTTTGGGGAGGGGGGGTGGTAAGGCAGTTGCCCATGTAGTTAGGGTTGGTATTGGACCCTCAGACCCCTCCACTGACTTTCTGCTCCATGCCATTATGCTGCATTCACATCCTGGAACACAGGGTTTAAGTTTGATCCTTCTTTCCCTATGGAGATATAAACAATATGCTACCCTTAGTTGAGTCAGTACCCCATTCTCCCTCTGGACATCATCATCTCCTCACTCCCTCTCAGTTGGCTACCATATGTAGCCCCAGATTTGGTCTGGGTCCTGCCACACTACCTGGGTCTCCTTCCATGAATTTCTGTATAGAGTAGCTTTTCCTCTATGTCCCCTTTGTATTTCTTTTATTAAAAAACTCACTTTATTAGGACTCTTACATAGAACAGTCCATACATCCATTATATTAAGCAGATATGTGTAAATATTGTCATCAACAATTTCAAAGCATTATCTTTCTTCTTGAGCCCCTTGATATCAGTTCCTCATTTTTCCCTCACAAACCCTTAATATATTAGATATTGTTATTTATATGTATCTTACACCAACCCTTCTATCCCTTCACTTAGATTCCTGGTAGTCATTCCCATGAGAGGGCTTATTTCACCATCAATGCTATCAAGCCACCTCAGCGGACTCATGTTTTACATGTTCTTTTGTGCTTGGCTTATTTCACTTAACATAATTTCCTCAAGTTCTTTCCATGCAGCAATATGCTTCATGCATTCATCACTGCTTTTCAGTGATGAGTAGTGCTCCATTGTTTGTTTGTACCACAGCTTTTTAATCCATTTGTCAGTTGATGGAAATTTGGGTTGTTTCCAACTCCTTGCAATTGTAAACTGTGCTGCAATGAACATTGGAGCACAGATGTCTGGTAGTGGTTTGTTTCTTGCTTCTTCTGGGTATTTGGCCAGTAGGAGCATAGCTGGGTTATATGGTAGCTCAATTTCCTTCTGCTTTAGATATCACAAAGATGATTTCCATAGTGGCTGTACATACCTACAGGTTCACCAGCAGAGGATGAGTGTTCTTGTCTCCCCACAGCCTCTCCTACACTTGTTCCTTTCTGATTTTTTGGATTGGGTTTTCCTTGAGGGTGCTAGGTGGTATCCCATTCTTGTTTTTATTTGCATTTCTCTTATGGCTAATGATCGGGAACATTTTCTCATATATTTATTGGCCATTCATATTTCTGCCTTTGTGAAACTTCTGTTCAGGTCCTTTGTCCACCTCCTATTTGAACAGTTAGTTTTGTTCTTTTTGGAAGCCATCAGGGTATTGTGGATTTTAGTAATAAGGACTTTGTTGGATTTGTCATTGCTAAACTTGTTTTCCCAGTTTGTGAGCTGTCTTGTTACTCTCTTGGTGGATTCTTTTGATGTACACAGGTGTTTTATCTTCAGTACATCCACTTGTCAATTTGTGTTTCCTCTGTGTTTGTGTCCTTCCCTATTTCTGATAGCCTATGTATTCCCTGTGCTTAAGTTCTCAGAGTGGTCTCAGTTCCATCATTTATGGGCCTAATAGTCTGGGGTTTTACCTCAAGATCTGTGATCGACCTTGAGTTTATTCTTGTGCATGGAGTTAGGCAAGCATATTGTTTCATTTTTTCTACAGGGAGATATCAATTTTTTCTAGCATCACTGTTGAAGAGAGGGGCATCTGCTTCCCATTTCATATTTTTTGGATCCTCATCAAAGATCAGTTGTCTGTATGCTGATGATTTTATCTCTGGGCTTTCAGTTCTTTTTCATTTTTCTGAGTATCTATCATTATGCCAATACTATGCTGCTTTGACCACTGTGGCTGTATAATATGTGCTAAAGTCAGGTAAAGCAAGCCCTCACACTTTGTCCTTCTTGAGGTTCTCTGCTAATTCTGCACTTCTTCTCTCTCCAAATGAAGTTGGAAAACATTTTTTCCATTTCTTTGAAGAAACATGAAAGTAACTGTATTGGAATTGCATTAAATTTATATAGTGCCTGATGTAGAACTTACATCTTTACTATATTGAGTCTTTCGATCCACGAGCATTGAATATTCTTCCATTTGTTTAGGTTACTCTTTGTTTCTTGTAATAGTGTTCTGAAGTTGTCCTCATATAGATCTTTTGTTCTTTTAGTCAGGCATATCCCTAGATATTTCAATTTGTGCTTTGTGATTGTGCCTCCACTTTTTTATCTCCTCTTCTGTGGTCTTATCCCATGTGTATGGCAGTCTGATAGACTTCTGATTGTTGATCATGTATCCCACCACTCTGCCATACTTCTCTTATTTCTTCCAGTACTCCCCTTGTGGAGCTTTTGGGATTTTCCATATATAAAATCATATCATCTGCACATAATGATAGCTTCACCTCGTCCTTCCTCAGAAGAATACCTTTGATGTCTTTTCTTTGCCTTATGCTGTTAACTAAAACCTCCAGACTTGAAATTTTTAAGGCAATTCCTTTTGTTTCTATTTTTCATTGATTGTATGTTTCTGAAATCTCTTTAAACAATAAATTTGGCTCCATAACTTTTTATTTCTTCCTTGTATTTTTGAATCAAGAACACTGAACTTTTTGTGTGTGGGCATCACTGCCCCCTGGTGGGAGTATGAAGCCCGACCTTGCTCCTGGAGAGCTTCTGGTGGATTTGAACTGCCAATCCTGTGGGCCGCAGTCCTGCACACAACCATTATGCCACCAGGGCTCAGTCCGAGAACACTGAACTTTTTGTGTCACAGAACTTCACACAGCCAACATGTGTCATGCACAAGTGCCACCTTTTTTGATCAATGCATGCTTTCATGTCGCTGAGATGCCAACCAGGTTTCAGTAGAGCTTCCAGATCACAATACACCCAAAAGAAAGACCCAGTGATCTACTTCTAGATATCTGCCAATAAAAATTCCATAGGCCACAAAAATTAATTTATAACAGTCCTTGAGAATGGCACAAGGTCAAAATAAGGACAACAAAAAATAAAGGAATTTGTAAAAACAAGATCAACCTAACATAAACACTAATGGGAATTCTTTAGGTAGAAATAACAACAACAGCAACAGGCAGCAATCTAAAATAAACATCAAATACACCGTTATCGAGAAATCATCCTACTTAAGTAATACACAAAGTAAAACAAAACCACAGGGTTCAAAATAGGGAAACAGAGGTAGCATTTTCAAATGAAAGCAACAATAGAATTATATAGGAAGTGGAAGAATTAAATAAAAGCCCACTGCCATCAAGTCAAGGAAGAGTCATAGTGATTACCCAGAACAGGGTAATCCTTTTTGACCTTCCAAGGCTGTAACTATCTACTGGAGTAGACAGCCTTGTCTTTCTCCAGAGGAGGAACTGGTGGTTTCAAATTGCTGACCTTTCGAATCCTAGCCCAATGGACAACCACTGTGCTGCCACCATGGCACCTTAGGAAATAGTGCAGCTATTAAACAGCCAAATGGAGAATAAAGTGTGTAGTTCACAAAAGACAACAAACCACCTTAAATTTGGAAAGAAAATAATAAAAAAAATCCTCAAAGAAAAGAGAAAACCTTAACAAAATAAAAAAGAGCAATGCCACACAAATTTAATAAACAGCAAGACAACAAAATACAGAAAAAAACTAATAAGAAAATCCACTAACAAAATGAAATCAGCAGAAATGAGAATGGCTGGTCAGACATGATCTAACCTACGTACTTTGAACGTGTTTCAGGTGAGAGAAGTCCCTGGAAAAGGATGTTGGCAAAGTTGATGATCAGCGAAAAAGGAGGAAGGCCCTCCCTCCGTGGGACAGTTTGACACAGTGGCTGCAATAATGGGCTCCGGTCTGGAGACAATCATGAATGGCACAGGACGATTCATTCCATGGTACCCAGGACCCGGTGAGTTGGACCTGGCTTGGCTGCACCCAACAGCAGCCACAGAAAGGATAGGAGGTTTGAGTTCCCCAAGAGGTACCTTAGAAGAGAGGCCTGTTCCTCTGCTTTTAAAGGCATTGGGCTAAACTGTTTAACTACAGGGAGAAGAGAAATCGTGGAGATGAGGAGGAACCCTTCCTATTGGCAGGGTTTGATTAGTAGTTCATATAATGTTGGGCATATACCCAGAAGAGGCAAGCAACAATCCACCACTAGACTTCTGTGCCCCAATGTTCAGCACAGCACAGTTCACAATCAAAAGGAGTTGGAAGCAATCCAAATTTCCATCAACTGATAAATGGATTAAAAGGCTGTGGTACATACATACAATGGAGTACTATGCATTGCTGAAAAGCAGTGTTGAACACATGAAGCACATCACTGCCTGGGAAGAACTAGAGGAAATTATGCTAACTGAAGTTAGACAAGGGCAAAGGGACATGGACAATATGATTCCACTGAGGTAAGCTTAATAATAATTTTAAAAATGCAAAAGGGGCACTGGGAAAAATCTACAGTATACAGAAAATCCTGGGGGAATGCCCAACAGTAGAGCAGGGGTCAGACCAAATCTAGGGCTACATATGGTAGCCAACTAGAGTGGGGCTCCAGTAGGAGACAGGTCAGATGGTGATATGTAGAGAGGGAATGGGGCACTAACCCAGGCAAGGGGAGTGTATTTTTTATATCTCCACAGGAAATGGGGACCAAACATAAATCTAGTGTTCCCGGATGTGACACAATGGAGTGGAGGGCCAGTGGAGAGGTCTGAGATCATAACCTCAATCCCAACTACAGGGGCAGCCGCCTCTCCCCCAGAGGAGTTTGTCTTGGAGGTCAGCACTGAAACTGCACCTTGGGGAGTGAGATATGCCTGACCAGAGCACATGAGAGCAAATGAAAGGAGAGAATGGAGTACATTCTGGCCCACTGAGTCTTCAAAACAGTATTCCCACTCAGAACAGCTGATACAGAGAGAGGATCATATGACCTGTCCCAATATGAAATATGGCTTCCCTCGCTGATCCAAGGCCTTTCAGGGTCACCAGTGAAGAAACAGGGTCAGGATTATACCCTGTCTGGCCCACCCACACCATGGCAAAACACTAAGGGTGTGCAAGAGAGTATGGAGCTCCAGATGGAGTGCCAAGGATATACTTTGGGGTCTGGGTATGACACTGCATCTGACTCAACCAGGAGCCACTACTGTAAGTCAACAAACAGACCATAAACTATTTGCAGGTTTTTATATTATTATTTTTTATTTTTGCATGTAGGTGTATATGTTGGATATTGCGGGGGGG
>PVJH01039682.1:0-16226 GCA_004026705.1 Nesogale talazaci | reverse complement strand
TTTTTTTTTAATTTAGCACCTGATTTGTTGTTATGTGCTGAGTGGACAAGATAAGTAAAATAATTGCTTTCACTGAGTTTGCAGTTTAGTGGTCACAGACATAAAAAAACAACTAAGCAAATAAATAAATTCCATTCAGATAGCTAAAAAGATATATAATTGAGAAAATGATACTTGAACTAAATGACCAAGGTAATGAAAATCTTCACTCTCTCAAATTGTCTTTTTAGTAACATCTAGCATGTTATTTTTATGTTGCTTCTTTCACATTTTGCAGAGTCATACTTTCACTTACACATTTTGAAAGATATTTTATTAAAATAAAACAAATAATTCTCGATGTGCTTATTAAGTCTTGTTTTGATCATGCCCTCAGAATGGATGGCTGATCACTGGGAATCCTACAAAACAAATTGGCAGTTTCAATGCAATGAATTCCTTAATATGGCCCTTCTTGCCCTAGTCTTTGATTCTAGCCATAGAAACTCTTGCAGAAAGAATAAGTAAAAACACCATTTGGGCGTAATCCAAGACTCCCTGTCATGGAGTTGAAGCAGCCTTCACACAACTTCACAGAACAGGGTCGAACTGCCCCTGTGAGTTTCTGGGACTGTAACTCTTTGTGGGTGTAAGATTCTCTGCTCCCCCACAGCAACCGGTGTTTCAACCTATGGACTTTCTGGTTAGCAACCCACCTCATAACCACAGGCCACCAAGAGTTCCTAAACAGGGTGTACAAAATTCTAATAGGAGGATTGGCCAATTTTACCCTGCCTTCAGCTTTACAATGAGCCATTTCTGAAGGAGAATGTGGGTTTTCCCTGCCACCGAAAAAATGAGTCAAGAGATTAAGCATTCTTGAAAAGGCGCATTCATAACTCAGTGAAAAAACTGCTCTAGACTCCCAAGAGAGGGTCCTTTGATGTTGTAGACTCAGTTCTAAAGTTATGTGATCTTTGAACTTCGGGGACTGTTTTTGCCTATGAGTGCTACTAAAAATGTCAATCAAAGAAAACCTTATTGTATGCCCCTGCAAGCATTGACTATGGAAAGCATTCTCTACCTGTGTAGTACATAATCAGTTCTGGATTGAAAACCTGGGGATGGAACTTCTTCATTCCTATTGTGTGTAAATCAAAAAAGACTTGCAACTGGTATGTCGAGTTTCCTTTTTGACCGCAGAAGGTGACCTGAGATATAGTGTTAATTCAAAGATCAGAAATGGCCTAAATCATAGTTTGTGCAGACTTAAACTTTAAATGCAATATTAACATATCAGCTAACTTTTGTAGTTGTTGTGCACAACTACCCTTAAACCCACACTCATTAGTTATTGAACTTATTGTAAGCTGACAGTGAAACTGAAACAAAATTGCTATACCAATGTTTTTTTTAACTTTCACAGTGCAACATGTGTTTTTCTGAAGGCATCCCAAAGTAAATTTCTCATGGTTCTCGCTGCCTGTTTTTGGAGTATTTGAGGGAGAGATTTTTATATTTTTAATTTGTAATAAATGAAAAATAATTTAGATTGCAAATTCTTGTTTCATTTTATTTTGTTGGTTTTTAATCTAAAATCATATAGCATATGCAATACACTGAGGTAGTGGACAGACTTTGGACTTTTGCTAATACCTCCTTCAATACAAGAACACATTTTGGGGGGGCATCACTGCCCCCTGGTGGTGGAAGTAGGAGGTCCAGCCTTGCTCTTGGAGAGCACTGCTGGATTTGAACCTCCAGCCCAGTGGACCACAGTCCTGCTCACAACCACTACGTCACTGGGGCTCAGCCCCACAAGAACACATTGTTGTAACAAATTGGAAATCTGAGGTGCTTACCCTCCTGACACAATCACTGGACACAAAATGGGTTCATAAGCAAATGTGATGAAGAAGGCAGATGGTGCCCAGTTACTAAAAGATACAGTGTCTGGTTTCTGACGAACTTGAAGTGAAGCAAACAATCATCTAACAGAGGACCAGCAAGTCCACATGGAAGAAGCACTCCAGTCTGTGCTAGCATGAGATGTCATTTGGAGCAGGTAACAGGCATCAGAAGGTCCTGAACAATCAAACAAACAAAATCATATGGTTAAGCATGAGGAGGTTCAGAGTAGAGACCCCAAAACATCTGTAGCCAATGGAACATTCCCCACACAGAGGGGTCACAGGGAAGGGAGGACAGTGCAGTGGCACACATGATATTTGATATTTCTCTGGCGCCTTGAGGCTTCCTCACTCCACCACCATGACTCCAGTGAGGCCTCGCACTTCGGACTAAACCAGAGCATGCACACAGCCCTCGATACGAGGTAAGAGCTCAGGACACACACAATTCAGGAGCAGAAATGGGAAGAGAGATGCCAGATGGGAAGGATGAAGTTGCGGGGGGAGGAGAAAAAGAAGGGGAAACCATTCACAAAAATTGACATACATACACACAGTCCCCTACAGGGGAAAGAACAACAGAAACCATGGGGGAAGGGAGACAGTGGTTGTTGTGAGACATGGAAATAATAATCTATAATCTATAATCTATCAAGGGGTCGAGGGTTGGGGGGGGGAGGCGGGGGAAGAGGAGCTGAGACAGAGGACTCAATAGAAAATAACTTTTCCAAAAAGAATGATAGTAACATATGTACAAATGTACCTAATGCAATCGATGAAGGAATTGTAGTAAGAATTATAAGAGCTCTTGATTAAATGATTAAAAAATGGTGAATGTATATTTATGTGATCCTCTTCTTGTTTGATCAAACAAATATACTTTATATCAAAAATGAGCCTATAAAATTCTTTAAAATACTTTGCAAGTTAAAAAATAGAGTGATGGGTCTCAGGTATGCAGATAATGGATTATATTTTCAACACCATACAAGGCCTTGATTAAGATCTGCAATCAATTAAAAGATTGAACTAAAAGTGTAATCAATCTCACTATCTAATTAGATTTTTATAATGATTAGTGTGTTGCTAATAATTTTGTAACAAATGAGTAAAGTGAAAACGCATCTGAAGTTCCACTCTACTATTTGCTATCAGCATTGTGCCATATATATGTGTATATATATGCAAGAACACTGTGAGGTAATGTGAAAAATGATAACTATTCAAGCAGGCTAAAATATCAGGAAAACTTCTTGAGACAGAATTGGGGAAGGGGATTTGGCACAAAGAAGGTACTTTTTTGATCTTAGAGAAGTGACTATGAACCACCCAACCCATAACAACAGCACAGACTGCAAAAACATGAGGCTTTTCTTTTAAATGGCATGAGGACTTGTTCTTCTGGGAGTAAGGAGAAGCATTCCAGTGGCACTATCTGTTAACCTTTCTCAAAAGATTTCCCACTTTCATGGTTGTTCCACCTTAAATAAACCTTCTTCTGAGGATGAGAGGAAACCACCAGAGACTGGGCAAAGAAACACTGGAAAGAAGGTACCGAGAAGTCTAGTAGTTCATCTTGGCGAGAAACAGGTTATGACCCCAGGAAGCCAAAGCCCAAGTCCACTCCAATTCATAGCAGCCCTGTGTGTCAGAAAAGAAATGGACTTCCTAGGGTTTTCAATAGCTGCACTTAGTAGACTAGATATCCAAATCTTCTGTCAGACACATCATGGTGTGGACTACAACCCCCTTTTATAAGTATCCAAGGACACCAACTATCTTTACCAACAAGAAGGCTTTCATTTTAGGAAAGCAGTCATAGAACACAGGATACTCTAGTCCCTCCCTGTCTAACAAAGCTTAACATGAAAACTTGAAAAAAAGGAAGCTTTCCAAGTAACTTGACTGAGTACAACATATTCAAAAGGAAGCCATCAAAATCCACAAAAAAGCGTTGTAAAATTTACAATATCCAGCATGCAATAAAAAGGTATCAAAAGACAAAAATATATAAACCATATCCAGGAGAAATAGCAATCAGGAGAAACTCATTTTGCAATGACAAATTTAAAACAGCTACTATACATATGCTTTATATGTTTAAGAAGAGAGGAAGTCCTGAAACAATATGACTGTAGTAAAATTTCTATGAATAAAAGTAGAATATCTGAGGGAAAATAATAGCAAATAGGGCAACAGTAAATTAGATTAACTCTAGAAGAAAAAGGTAAGTGAACTCGAAAGCATACTTATATAAATTACACCCAAAGACTAAATAGAGATCAGAAATGAATGAATCAATGACTTGTGGACTGATATCAAACAACTGAACCTTTTGATGCTCCAGAAAGATAAGAAAGAGACATCTGACAGTCCAAGATATTAAAAAATAATAATTTGTAAGTTATCAAGGATTTATGAGGGTGGGGGAGAAATGGGAAGCTGATGCCAAGGGTTCAAAAAGAAAGAAAATACTTTGAAAATGAAAATGGTACCATATTTACAAATGTACTTGAGGCAATGGATGTATCTACTGACGGTGAAAAGAGTTGTATGAGCCCCTAATAACATGATGAAACAAAGATATAAAAAAGTTGAGATACAAAAAAATGAATAAATATCTAGAGGAGTGTTAGTCAAAATTTTACTAAATGTGATGGAAAGTATAAACCAAGTACCTGTCACAATGGAATACCATACCCAGAACACCTACCTACCTCTCTAAAATAAAAGTAAAACATGCTTTCACCCTCCCCCCAAGAAATCAATAACTGAAAGTATGTATTGCCTCTGTATTTTAACTATAATCTGCTTAAACAGAAAATATACCACAGGAAATTTTAATTTTTTTTCCTGTCGGACCAGGTTTATTTGTTATGTCCAGAGACCAGCCATGCGCCAGCTCGTCCAGCTTGGTGGCCAGTTCTTTGTCCTTCGCCTTTTCCAGCTTGGTGATTCGGGTCACTGATTTGGGGCCCAGCACATCGCCACCCCAGTGGCGGCCGATCCTGTCAAACCTGTCATTATAGTTGGTCCTGATGGCTTCCACCAGCTTAGCCAAGTTTCCTTTGTCTTCCGAGTTCACCTGCATGAAGGCGACAGGGGTGCAGGTCTTCCTGTACACCAGGCGCCCCAGCCGGGCCTTGCTCTTGAGGATGCAGTAGGGGACCCCCATTTTACAGCACAGGGCCGTTAGGAACACCACCAGCTCAATGGGGTCCACGTGGTGGGCGATCACCACCACCTGCGC
Organism: Nesogale talazaci; assembly: GCA_004026705.1. Lineage (NCBI taxonomy): Eukaryota > Metazoa > Chordata > Mammalia > Afrosoricida > Tenrecidae > Nesogale > Nesogale talazaci. Next base: position 11,087 of record PVJH01039682.1, on the reverse strand, counting down.
CTTCTTGTTCTCCACCCGAGTGGTCACCGAGTTGACCTCCGCTCGCAGGACAGGCGACCTCTTGGTGGGGACGTCCCCTTTGCCAGCAGCCTTCTTCATGACCCGGGCCAACAGCCTTTGCTTCTTCTCCTGCTTCGTCTCTGACTGGTACTTATTCGCCCGCTTCAGCAGCTGGGTGGCTGTCTGCGGGTCCAGGGCCTAGGGGAATGGGTTGATGGAGGCCGGCACCTTCAGCCGCTTGTACAGGATGGCGCGCTGGTGCTGCAGCCGGGTGTAGTGCGGCCACCGGACGAAGTGGGGCTGCATGTCCTGGCCCATGCCGAAGTTCTTGGGTCGCTTCTCGAACAAGGGGTTCACCACCTTCTTGACCTCCTGCTTCTTCATGACGGCCGGCGCCGGGGCCACCTTCTTGTCTTTGAGCTTCTTCCCTTTCGGCATCTTGGCTATCTGGGAGAGAGAGAGAGAAGATAAATATGGTGCAAATCTTTTCACAAAATGAGTTATACAGATAATTTTCATTTATTGAAATGTAGATGACACGTTTCCAGTTTTCAAACGTTAGAACACGGTTGGAAGCAAAGATAATCAAAAAGGATAGTGGGAAGAAAGGAGACTTCCTGGAAAACTAGATGTGATCTAGGTATAAATGGGGAGAAGTAAATGTGAGCATAACTGGCAACATTTGCTATGAGTTAGAGAACAAATTATAAAGCCCCAAATAAAACCTTGTCAGAGAAGCCATCCCACACATAGTGGGAGAACAGGAATAGCATCACATGACTGCCTCCCAGTCTGCTTCCACTATCCATTCTTTATATTGTTCAACCTGTGCGGAAATGACACAGATAGCATTACTTTGATTCCACAGCAGTTAATATTAATGATAGCATTAATTTTTAAAAAACTGAGTCGTGGCTTATAAAGCTCACAGAGATCGAGGTCTATTCTTCATTATTGATTGCTGAGCCACATGTGAAATGTGCTACCTCATTTTTCATAAAAATAGACTGAAGTGTTACACTGGGGTAAGAATGAGGTGTACCTTTGAGTTAAGAAGTAAAATATCAACTGAATATATTTTCTATTCCCCTAACCAACAACAGATGAAAAATTCTCCAATATATAAGATCAAATTAAAATAAGCAGTTGGATAACTCCAACTGTGATTATTTGAGACTTGTTCCCTTAGAATCATAAGAAACTGCATTATATTCCTATAGATATTACCTTGAGCCTATAATTACATCAGTATTTTTTGGCTTTCCTTTAGGGATCATCTCAGCATGAACCAAAAAAGGACCAGGAGTAGAAAATATAGTATTCATTACATTATTCAAAATAGTTAACCATCCAGTATACAAATTTAGGAGCAGAAAGCTATTTAGATAAGAATTATCCCCATTTACAATTACATGGTCTTGGAGTCTTAAGAAAGACAATCTGACAAGCTTGGGAAGAAGAGTTTTTGTGCGAGAACAAATCCTCTTAATAAAATAAAATAAATTGAAAAAAAAATTAGGGAAAAAGTCATCATATTTCTATTGTATTATGCAAACATTTTAGTGGGAATCCTACCAAAATCTTCTAACACTCAAAGTTATTCATACAAAATAATATCAAAGATATTCATGTAAAATAATAACAATATAAAGTACCAAAGTTTTATTTTAGACCTAAACAATTCTAATTATCCTGGCTTCAAAACCAGGCTTGAATAAAGAATTTACCAAAGATTTTCAATATATTTTCTAATGCTCCCTTTTAGGGAAAAACAAAAGCAAAGTATCAAACAAAATCCAAGTTGTGCAGTAATTTTTATTATGATTGCATTTCAATATATATACCTGTCATGATATAGTACGTATGAGTATAAATCTTAGTTCAGTTTCTTTTTAAGAAGTTCAATTCATTTGATGAATGTGACTAATTGCTTAAAGGCATTGGGTCTACATGTGACCCCCTCTGACTTCACAAAGGGAAGCAGAGAATCACTGCTGGCCTCAGCTCAAGGGCAATTTCTATGAAGCAGAGATCAGTTAGGCTTCCAAACTCCAGCCTTTACCCTATTTTGACACTAGCCATCTCTCCTTTGGCACTCAATTTCTCCAGTTCCTAGAGTATACACCTTTCTATTGACCATTGTAATGACCACACAGAACTCACAGGGACTATAATATTCATTTTGGGGTTTATTAGGGAAACTCAAGCCTACTTTCATCAAGTTTCTCTGACTCAAAATTATCTTATATAGGGTTGTGGAGGCTGCCAGTCTTTTTTTTGGGGGGTGGGGGGAATCACTGCCCTCTGGTGGGAGTGGGAGGCCCAGCCGTGCAGCTGCTGTATTTGAACTACCAAGCCAATGGGCCGCAGTCCCGCACTCAACCACTAAGCCACCGGGGCTCAGCCCCGAGGGTGCCAATCTTTATGGGAACAGATATCTCTGTCTCACATATTGATTGATAGATTCGAACCACTGACCTTGTGGTTAGTTACTAGTAAATTAGTGCCACCAGAGATAATTTTCCTTTATTAGGTAAATGGACAGGTAACATTCAGGTCAGAAATGTTAGGCATACAGTTCTTTGACCTGAAGTATCTCTATTCATGCAGGCCCAAATGCATGCTTCTATCTGATCCCTAACCTCTCATTCACAAGGTTCCTCGCCCTCTGCTGTGGTAAGGCCAGTGTTAAGAGTGCTCTTAGCACTGCTTGTATTCAAAAGATAGCTCGTTTCTTAAATGAGCCTTCTATCCAAAAACACTCTACTCTGCTCACTGTGTAGGCTGAAGAGCTCACCACTGTCTTCTCCTCTGGTTCTTAGTTCTGCGGAGATGGGTCTTTCTACCATTCCTCTGGTGACAAAGTTCAGTCTCCTTAGTCAGAGATGCACTCCCCTCTGATTCTTTTTTCTTGATGGCAGTAGATCTCCTCTAACCCACTTCTAAGATTTTAGACAGAGCACAATGACATGGCAGACTAATTCCTCCATTAGAGTCCCATGTGTCTGGTTTGCTTATATCCATTATTCATTTACGGGAAGTTACAAAGACTATGGCAATAGCAAATAATCCATACATGCATGTCTTACCATACAAGCATGTCTTAGGGTTGCTATTTTTTATTTACAAGGAGGAAAAGAAAGCCAAGAAATTTCATTTAATTTCCCAGAATTACTCAATACACCACAGTCATGGACACACACACACACACACACACAAACGCACACACAGGAGATCGTTTCTTAAAGTTCATGGAAAAAACTGAATGAAAGATAATAGAATGTCCTTATGAACATTTGAAAGTCCTTTCGATTATTGACCAAAATATGGATAGAAACTCCTAGCACAGTAATGAAAATGAAGCCCAGTGTGTAGAAGAGGGAGCATGTGGTTGGTATATACCTTTTGGGATTTTGTGAGGCTGTTTGCTTTAGGTAATGGGACTTTGGGAGAAGCTGACTGACTTGAGCAGTAAGGACTCTGTTCTCAGATACATGTCCGAGGAATCTGCTTTTGTGGAAAAGTGACTCTCACCTAGAAAGTAAGTAGCTGAGGTGCCTTTTGCAATTTCACAGAGGCTTTTCAAAAGTATACACAGATCACCTAGTCTGCTTGACCTTTCTTAGGGTAAACAGTTCTACCACATTGCTCCAAAGCATGGTCCTTTGGACTTCTGTCTGGAACTCACACAACCTAATTAGGAAAAAGTTGCCTTAAAAAATTGAGAGAGCCAAGTAGAATTCAGTGTTTAGCCCTCAAAAGGGAATTGATCTTAGAACTCACCTCGAATGCCTGCCATATGTGTTTCTTAGTAATGACCTTAGGTAATTATTAGCTTCCAGGACCTCAATCTCAGGAAAAATAAAACACACATTATGAGTTTCAACATGATAGAAAAATACCATACTGGAGGGATGAATAATGTATCATAGGTTATGCAAGGTATTATCTGATTATTCAAAGAGGTGAAGTCAGAGAAAATATGCTTCACTAAATGGACTAAGAATATTCTTTGGATGTGGATTATTGTGATAGAAGCAGAATGAATGTCATAAAAGAGCAAGACAAAATGAATTAACTAATATTATTTAAGTTAATAATTAACAGACAAAGGCAAATAATTAAATTAAATATATACATATTATCACATTATATATACATACACATACATATTATTATGTGGGATGCAGAAAAGTAAGAGCCAAATGCCTAGAGAAATCTGAGTAACAGTAAAAATATCAAGAAGCAGCAGAGATAATGGAATACATAAATACAAAACTTAAAACATCTATAAAATGTTTAATTATTACATTCATGATAATAAAGAATTAATTATAAATATGGTAAAATGGAAATAATAGGACAAAAATCAACATATTTCAAAAAGCAAAGTTCTCTACAATGGAAAATTGAAACAACTATAAAGATATGACTACCCACAAACACTTTGCCAGAATAATTGTAAGGCAAAATACCATAGATTAATTTTATTGAAAAACACAGAAAAATTTCCATTTTAATTGGCATGAAAGAGGTATTCTTAGAAAAATTGTGTCAGAAAATCTCAATAATATTCTCTAAGTGTATAGTGCTTTCTACAATTAATAATTCTTTATAAGTCCTGTGTACTTCAGTAAAATGTGCATAATTATTGATTTAAAATATAATTATACATCAAAAAGAGTAAAATCAGTTGCTTTTAGTTTGAAAAGACTTTGTATTTATAGCTTCCTTTCTTCTGCCACAACTGGCTATTCACTTAGTAGTTGTCTGAGGATGATAACCCAGTCAGCTAATTTGTTCATTTTAGTTACACATAAATTGTTTACTATGTAGACTTCCAAACATTCACAGCCATTCCTCTTCTGTAATTTCAATTTTCATATCACTCAAAAGTTAAAATGTCATACTGATTAATCTTAGCTTAATCTTATGTTTTAAATGCAACGTTCTGAGATGCCCTGCTATTGAAAAAAAAAATTCAAAATAGCAAGGAATTGTATTTAGTGCAATTGTTTTTCTTGCATTTTTCTTTTACATTACTGGGTGATAGGACTCCTACCTTTTCTGTTAACAAACTCATAATTTTTTGGCACTAAGATGCAGATGTCTCATCCAAGCTTTCCAATCCCTCCCCGCAGATCTTATTTCTTTTTTCAGTGGCTGTGGCCAATACCCAGGCTCTAGGAGCTCTATGTTTGTTCTATATCTTTCTGGAAAGAAGAGCATATTTAAAGGCTCAAATATTATTCCCGAGGAAATCAAATATGTACATGTGCATTTTCCCTGTTAAAATCTAGTGAGAATAACCAGCAACTAAGAGCCCTTTCTTATAAAATGTCTTTTTCCTGTCACTTCCATAGAAAGCACTCAATGCACACAGTTCTCCTCTGACACACAGAGTTCAGTCTGTGTTTGACACTGCTGGTCCATCTCTGAAAGAGCATAAGATCTCTGGGGAAAAGGTCTGTGGTGTTTGTACAGATGGTGCTCCAGCTATGTTAGAATTTTGAACTGGATTTCAAAGTTTGGTACTGAATGAGTCACCAAAAGTTATCAGACCTCACTGCATGATGCAGACGCAAATATTAGCAATGAAGCCACACAAGGTATAAGAAGTACTGAAAAGTGTCCTAAGTTCTGTCAATTTTGTAGATCACTTTAAACAGTCGACTGTTTTCCCAATTGTGCAACTTGTTGAATGTGCCCAACAATGCCCTGCTATTTCACACTGAAGTGAGATGGTTGTTGAGAGAAAAAGTATTAAAACATATGTTTGAGCTTCGTGATGGACTTGGATCATTTTGTAATTCAGAAAGCAAGGCCATAGTTCAAAGTATTTTCAGTTATAAAAGTGAACTGCAGAAAGTAGCTTACTTGGAAATTTGCTTACATCTTTGACATCTGGAGTGAGTTAAATGTATCACTGCAAGGACCAAGTGCAACAGGCCTCTTCTTGTCTGAAAAGATCTGATCATTCCAAATGAAACCTCAGTTTTGGCAAAAAAAAAAAAAAAAGGATGAAAATAAAATTTCCATGTTACCTACCTTATCTGGTTTCTTTGAGGAGCATGACATTGAAGTAGACAAAAGGATTACGATGATAATTTCTGTCAAAGAGCACTTGCACATGTTTGCAGACAAAATTTCATCATATTTCCAAATCTATCTGTTATCCCATTTGTACTGGCCAGAAGCCCATTCACAGTCAAAGTTGAAGATATTCCTGAGACAGGACAAGAAGAGTTCATTGAACTTTTTAACAGTGACTCAGGATTTCTCTACAATGCCAGCTACAAAATTGTAGATCAAGTGTTTGTAGTCATATCCTGTTCTGTCTGAGACTGTGTTGTGCCTTCTTTTTCCATTTTCAACAACATATCTTTGTGCAACAGGGTTTCCAGCTAAGTCTAAATACAGAAATAGATTTCTGGAAGATGATCTTTGCTGTGCTCTTAAAAAAACCATTATCCCATTTGCTCTGGTGAAAGGAAGCTGTCTCAACCTTGACAGTGACTTTCCCTTTTTACATGTACTATTACAAAATTTAACAGTGTAGTTTATTGCTGTTATACTTAAGTCTGCTCCCCATGCTATACAATGCTCCAAGATGAAATTTCACTTATTTATAATTAGAAATAAATATTTCACAACATATTATTACATATTGTTTTTGGCTAATCACTATGCTTTAATTATGCTCAATTTGTAACAATAAAAATACATCCTAAATATAATATATTTCCATTATGATTCATAGCAGTAGCAAAATTATAGTTATGAAGTAACAGCAAAAATAATTTTATGGTTGGATGTAACCACAAAATGAGGGACTGTCGTAAAGGGTTGTGACATTAGGAATGTTGAGAATCACTGCTTTATACTCAGAATTTGCACATCACTAGCACTACCTTTTACTGGTCAAAGAAAATGTAGTAATTGAGATATATAGACTACCATTCTTAATTGGAAGAATTGTCATGCTAGGTCTAAATTAGTGGGAAGGAAATAACAGAAAACAAAACCAAAAGCATTGCTCTCAATAAACTATACTATATGATGGCAGAGTTCAGGTCTTCAAAAAGTAGGTTTTTCATTTGTCACATGGATATTGAAGAAAACTCAGGTCCTATCTTGTCTGAACACACAAGTAGATTAAACACTGAAGTTTCCTTGATCTTTGATATGATGATAAATGTGATTGAATTCTAGCCTCAAAAATGTGAATAAAAATGTGTGTTATATATAGACCTAGGCCATGTAAATCATCCATGTGTGCTTATCTAAGTTTGTCTTTCATCAGAATCTGAATGGAAATGCTGGTGGTTTTCTAAGCTTAGAAGCAGGCACAGCTAGCCTATGCACAGAACCTGAGCTCCAAATGGCTGCACGGAATCTACCCACCAACCAGGAAACATTATGGAATTGTAAATGAAGGGGAAAGAAGATCCATCTGCTAACTAACAAAAACTCTTTAGATGATATTTCATCTAAAGTAGCTAACATTGAATATCCTTTTATACATAATTTTATTATACCCAATTCTTACTAAGTAGGATTCATAAATTGTTAGGTTCATATTTACATCATTGCAATAATATCTATGTAGCTATTCACTTAAGAAATTACTATTGCAATAGTGTATTTGGAAACCCTGAAAGATATTAATGTTAAAACAATTACACATGTAATTTACTAAACTTACATTTACTTTAAGAAGCACAGTTTATGAGATAGTTCAGTTTTATTTGTGATTTTGAGCTAAATTATCTTTTTTGCTGCTTTGTTTCTTGGTATTTACTGATGAAAATTCAATTATAAATGTGCTCATAATTTTTCCTTTGGTGTGCATTCACAGAAGTAGAGGAAAAGTCCGAGAAAAATACCTACTATATAAGTTTCAATATTCCATGGAGGCAACTTTTTAACAGATAAATGGGAGTCATTGATGAAATAGCAATGAAATATTACACTCAATAAATGACAAGTCTCAACAGTATCATTTTAGAAGTATTGATATTGACAGTCTAGTTCACAGACCTAGAAAGAAAATAGAATATAAGGAATTATAGCAATAAGAAATCTATCTTTCAGTTATAATCTAGAAGTGAAAGCCAATAATAATAATAAAAGCATTAATTATGGCAATGGGACATTATAATTTATAAAGTAGCTTGAAGGGATTATTTTACTTTGTGTTACTGTAAAGATTTAATCTATATATTGACGGCTAACTTAAAAATTATCTTGATTTATATATATTACATATAAATGAAGGTTTTTTCCTCCAAAAGTGAAAGAATTAAAGTTTAATCTTAAAAATCTACTATGAAATTCCTCTATTTAAGAAAAAGAAGCAATCTGACTATATTTCACATGTTTGTCTATATTTGTTCTTCTTAAATAGTATTAACTTGATTTCAACCCTTAGTGTTGCCAGAAGAGATTAGAGATGATCCATTGAGTTTTCTAGCTTATTCTTTCTGGAAACAGATCTAAAGGCCATCCTCTCTTGAAGTTTTTGTGTGGGTGAATCAAATCACTTCAGTTAGGACATTTGGTAACTATCATATAACATTTCTCTATCATATAGCTGGTGTCGTAGTTACATCCCATTGACCTGATTCTGGCACTTGTTATTAAAAGTCTCCAGGAACCCTAGTGGCATAATGGTTACACGCTGGGCTGCTAATCACGAGGTGGATAATTTGAAATGACCAGCCACTGCCTGGGAAAAAAGATGAGGTCTCATCTCCTGTAGATAGTTACAGCTTTGGAAACCCTCTGGGGCAGTACACTACATTATGGGTTCTCTCTGAATCAGATTAGACTCCCTGGCAATAAGCGTGATTTATTCACGGTGTCATTTTCAACTCAAAGCTGCCTTATGCACGAAAGAATGACACTGCCATTGGACTGTCTAGTCTAATGCCATTCTCACAATTGTTGTTTGAAGTCCATTTTTTTTTTTTAGGCATCACTGCCCTCTGATGGTCGTGGGAGCTACCCAGCCTTGCTGCTGCTGGATTTGAACCGCCAAGCCAGTGGACCACAGTACCGCACTCAACCACTATGCCACCAGGGCTCAGCGAGGTCTATTTTTTACAGCTGCTATGTGAATCAATGCCATTGAGAACTTTCTTCTTTCTCAAAGACCCTCGATCAAGCATGAAACCCTCCTGAGCCCTGTGTGGCTACCCAACATGTACAATTATCTTCCATAACCTCTTCCCATCATTGTTGTCATTGAAATTGGCTTAACATTCCATATGGAAAGGTCGTCTGTGTATATTATGTCCATTTACAGTATTTGTTGGACCATAAGATGCACTCTCCACCCCGCAAAGTGGGGGAAAAATGAGGGTGCATCCGAAGGTATGAGACCGCACAACATTTGTTTATAACTCCATATGCCCACTTCTTGTCTAATGCTGTTGATATGCTGGGGATTGCTGTGTCTTCAGAGAAAATCCCTCCTCCTGCAGTCTCAATGTCAGTCAGGTGACACGATCTGTCTGCACTGCATTTGTTAATGAATGGATGATGGCTCTTAGCACCCCCGTTGAGTTGATACTATTTGGTTCAGAATATATTTTCCTGTTTTTCTGCTTTAAAAAACTGGATGTGTCTTATGAGCAGGTGCATCTTATAGTCCAAAAAATAGGGTATGCTGTTGACCAAAAGTTATTTTCCATGAGGAAGTTGCTTGTCTTGCAAATTTAATCATACCACCCTAATTCTAGCACAAAGGTCATATTTCTAACTGATAATTCTTCATTTTCAAGTTTTATATTCTAATCAAAATGATGATTAATGCAACTTGATTTATTTTCAGTTACTTTATTGGTAGCATTAGTAATTGGTGCATAAATTTGTATAACAGTTATATTAACTTGACTTTTTGTAAGCCTATAGATAATTTCATGTCACACATAGCAAGTTAAAGATACTACCAACTGTCATGTCAATACTGTCTCAAACACCTGTTAGCTGTTTACAGGATTAGAAAGCTCAGTCTTTCCCTCAGAGCTTCTAGATATTTTGTACTGCCAACCTTGTGGCTCACAGCCCACCATCTATCCACTACATCCCAGTGCTCCATATCCTTCAAAGTAGATCTTAAAATGCTATTTTTGTTTTTTGTTTGTTTGTTTGTTTTGTTTTGCTTTTTGGGCATCACTGCCCTCTGATGGTGAAAGTAGGAGGCCCAGCCTTTGCTCCTGTGGAGCCACTGCTCCACAGGAATTGAACCTCCATCTCAGTGGGCCACAGTCCCACACACAACCACAATGCCACTGGGGCTCAGCCCTTAAAATGCTATTTTTTATAGTGGTTGAGACACCCTTTTTCTTGAATTTGTTATCCTAAGCATAATAAATTCTAAAATTTCCTGACTCAGAAAAAAAATACCAGTTCATTTCTGCTTACTAATGTTAGGATATAGATTGCTATACATTCTAATTAATTTTTTGGAGACTTCCAATTCTCTTACATTCACACTATGTAGACTCAACACTTTTCTATTAATAAATTCTTGCAGCTATTTCTTCTCATTTTAAGTCTTGCCATAATAGTAAATGAAGTTCGCTAAAGCTTTTCTCCTTCCAAATCTGTAAGATCAAATTTACTTGAGGAGTTAGCTCTTCCTTAATCGTATTTTGATTTCCTTACAAATCCAAATAATTCTTCTTTGGGAACTATATAAGATAATGTTTCATTGATCTTCTTAAATATTTTATTGGTCAATCCTGCAAAAGTAGACAGCCTATTTCTTCTGTCCTTCATCTGGAAGTCCTGCTGTAACCTGCTTACCATGGATGATTCTGACATTACTTGAAAGTCTGATCAAATAGCTTGTAGCATCACAAAAACATAAAAGTTACCATAGTGATACCAACTGAAAGATGTGTGGTGGTTGTTACTCTCAGGAACCCTATGTGGAAAAAATAGAAGGACTCTGTGGGGTTTCCTAAGGTCTTTTCTATGCAGGAACAAGACACTAGCATCTTTCTCTTATGGGTTGGTGTGATAGTTACCTTTGCTGTGACAACTTGGCCAATGAACACATGTGAGATCAATTGAAGGGT
>PVJH01039681.1:0-16242 GCA_004026705.1 Nesogale talazaci | reverse complement strand
AAACAGTAAGCTAGTTTTGTGAGTGAAAAAGAGGGTCAATAAAAACAATATGCTATCAACATTAACTTTAAAAGTACAAAGCCCTTTGCTGTACCAGAGACTGTGTAAGTGGGACCCTCATTTGAGTATAAGCCAAGGGGGACTTTTTCTAGCATTAAAAATGTGCTGAAAAAACTTGGCTAATACACAAGTATATATGGTAAGTGTATCAAGATGTTCTTTGCAACCTTATTTTTAATAAAAAAGTTGAAAAACATAAGTGTTGATCACTAAGAAAGCTACTTAATGATTACAGTACATTAATAACAATAAATACTATACAGCTGTTAAAGGAATTATAGCAACAATTAAGTAGCCAAATGGAAAATCTCCAAATCACATGTATTTAAAAAGAGTAAAGTAGGAGTTATTTAACAGGTCTCTAATTTGCTTCCATCGAGTGAAAACTGACTGATAGTGACCCCCTGTGGGTTTCCAAGACTCTGTTTATAGGAGCAGAAAGGTCAAACTTTCTCCCACGGAGCTGTTGCTGGTTTTGAACTGCCAACTGTGCGGGTCGCAGCGCAATGCTTAACCACTACACCAGCAGGGCTGTATAGTAAGTAGATCTCTAGTATTACTTAATGTATTAACTTTAAAAGTATATATTATATTGACATGCACACAGTAGTACATAAGCACTACGTACTGAGGAGAGGAAAGAGACTTGTAGACTAACGACAAATGTTCATATTTAACCTCGTATTCCTAAAAACTGCTTTACTGTTTTATAACAGGAGTATAGAATATATAAAAGAGAAAAAGAAATTTTGAATTTTGATGTGAGAGTAAAATTACTTTTTTTTAGTGTTTCATGTTTAAGGATTAATGTAATTATTAAATTTATAATCTATTTTAAGCAGTAGCAATAGCTTTTTAATATAATCCACATGGTATGCCTTATATACTAGCCATCAAGTGAAAAGTGTTCCTTACTTTAAAATGACATTATTTTTATTTGAATGTAATCCCTGGGATCATTTATTTCACCCCATCTTTAAATTCTGGTGAAAGTGGGAGGATTTCTAGAAATAGCTTGTCCTTTACACCCATGCTTTAACTGAGAGTATTGACTTCTCATTCCACGATGAAATGAAGCTAGATTATAGTTTTACACATTACCTTTTGACTAAGACTAAGAGGAAAAGAAAAACAGGTTGACCGACATTGTTTTAATTGAGGTTACTATGACTCATACAGACTAGATTGTCTTGTACAGAAAGGTGCATAGCAGCTGTTTAATGATGCTTGGTGGTACAGGAGCAGAGATAACATCTTCAAGTGAAATTACATAAATTCCAAAGGAAAATTCAGAAGGATTCACTTAATAGTCACTCACTACCAGATCAATTTAATGGATGAATTGGCCACTATAAAATATAGTATCAATGCAATGGTCTAATAGTTTTTTCTTTGCAGGAAGTACAAAAACAAAGGACATTTATAGACATCTAAATACAGGCACGTACACATGTTAATATATTTATATATAATGAGAGAGGAATAGATCTATGTACCTAAATCTTTATGTTAAGAGTTAAGGTTGCAGATGGACATTGAGCCTCTACTCAAGTACTCCCTCAAAACAAGAACACTTTGAATAATCTGGCCTTCTGTGATGCTCACCTTACCAACACAATCACTGAAGACAAAATGGGTGCATGAGAAAATATGGTGAAGAAAGCTGATGGTGCCTGACTATCAAAAGATATAGTTTCTGAGGTCTGAGAGACTTGAAGTTAAACAAGTGGCCGTCTAGCTGAGATGCAACAAGCCCGCACAGAAACACAACAGCCTGTGTGATCATGAGACGTTGATAGGATCAGGTATCAGGCATCTATGACCCAGACCAAAATCATATCCAATGTGAATTGAGAGGTGGGGTTGAGTGAAGACCCAAAGCCCTCTGTAGACAATTGGACATCTCCTCACAGAGGGGTCACAGGGAAGAGATGAGCCAGTGAGGGTGCAGTATATCACTGATAAAACGTACAACTTTCCTATAGTTCCTTAATGCTCCCTGCCCTCCACCATTATGACCTCCATTCTACCTCAAATCACATTAGACCAGAACATGAACCCTGCTACAAATAAGAGCCCCCAATACAGGGAATCCAGGATAAATACATCCCTTAACCCAACAATGAGAATAGAGATACCTGGAGGATAAGGGAAAGGTATGGGGAGAAAGGGGAAATTGATCACAAGGATCAACATATAGCTCTTTCACAGGGGGATGAACAATGAAAAGTGGGTGAAGGCTGACAGAGGGTGATGTAAGATATGAAAATAATAATCTGTAACTTATCAAGGGTTCGTGAGGGAGGAAGGGAAGATGGGGGAGGGAGGAAAATGAGGAGCTGATATCAAGGGCTCAAGTAGAAAGAAAATGCTTCGAAGATGATTATGGCAGCATATGTACAAATGTGTTTGACACAATAGATGATTGTATGGATTGTGATAAGAGATGTAAGAGCCCCCACTAAAAGTATTTAAGAACAAAAAAAGTGCCAGTAATGGCATTTTTTTCAGGCAAAATCAGAAAATTTGTTTCTCATAGACTGCAACCAAAAGCCTAAAATATTCTACTTAATACTACATATTATTTATATATACATTCATATACATGTGATAAGTATATATTATATGTAGGTAGCAAAAGTATTAAAAATGGGAATAATAAACAATTCAAAATAATGATACTTTGGTGGATGAAGACAGGTTGAATGTAATTAGAATTCATTTATACTTCTTAACCAGAAACCCTGATAGTGTAGTGCTTAAGTGTTGGCCTTGTGATCCCAAAGTTTAGCTGTCCAAAACCACAGTTCCTCTGTGAGAGAAAGACAGAACTTTCTCCTCAGTAAAGAGTTACAGTCTCAGCATCTCAGAAGGCAGTTCTACCTGGCCCAGTAGGGTCACTATGGGTCTAAGTCAACTTAATGGCAGTTAGTTTAGTACTTCTTAACTAGGTGGTAGACACTGGCATTAATTATGTTGTAGTTTATATTATTTTTGGTGTGCATGAAATGTTTTACCTAAAGGGAGGAGGAAGTTTTTAGAAAATGAGTGACCAACAGTATCAAATACTAAGAATAACTCCAAAGATTTGGGTACTGAAAGTCACGGGAAATGTTCCAGAGATTTGTTTTCCAAGAGAAAGGGGAATTGAAACTACATTTTTTTCCCCAACCACATCTGCTTGTATCATTTTCTCCCTTCTCTCCTGTTATAAGAGGAGCCTTGGTTACACATTGGGCCGACAACCACAGGTCTACAGTTCAACTCCAACCATCACTTCACAGGAAAAAGATGAGACTTTCATCTCTAATAAAGATTTATAATCCTGGTACAACAGAGAGAAAGTTTTACTCTATCCTATAGAGTCAATATGAGTTGGAATTCAGCCAGTGACAATGAGGTTTTTTGGTTTTGTTTTGTTTTCCCCCCTGTAACAATGGAAGCATACTGTCTGTGTATCAGAGATCAGCTTCCTTTGTATTCTGGATTCTACATCTTCCAACTTCTTAAAGTTCGTTAATATCTTTTTTTTTTTGCATCACTGCCCTCTGTTGAGAGTAGGAGGCCCAGTCTTGCTCCTGGAGAGCTGCTGCTGAATTTGAACCGCCAACCCTGTGGGCCGCAGTCCTGCACACAGCCACTATGCCACTGGGGCTCAGCCTCATTAATATCTTTTATCTTTTGTCTCACCCTTCCTTTTTGTACAGGATCCTGCCAGCATTAAAAAAATGCTATCTCTCTTTTTTTCAAATACCTTTTCCCCCAAATCACCATAAAATAAATACTGTCTGTGTTTACCCTGAACCCTATCTGGGTTATTGTCATCTATCCATGTCTGTCCAATTTCTTAATAAGTCAAGTAGTTATGTATTATTCCCTCAACTTCCATATCTCCTATCTGTTCTTTAATTCACTGTAAGGTAACCCATTCCCTTGCCACACCTGAAAATTACTCTCCTTAAGGTCACCAATGATCTCTCTTTTCTTTATCTATTATCAGCATTTACACCAGTTTTTTCTTATTCATCATTGTAATCAATGGCAAATCAATCATTTGCCATATGTCAGGTTTTGTATTGAGTACTTTACGTGACTTATTTTTTTATGAAAATCTCAAAAAAAGGAGAAAATCTCTTTACCTTGACTTTCATAACATGTTGCAGTTGTTAAGTATTGTCAAGTCTGTTCCAACTCATAACTACATGATATACAGCAGAAAAAAATGCTGCCTCTCCTGCACCATCTTCACAATTGTTTTTGTTTGTTGTATTCCATTGTTGTAGTCCTGGTGTCAATCCATCTTGTCCAAGATCCAGCATTTTTGCTGCTCCTCTATTTTACCAAACATGATTTCCTTCTCCAGGGTTTAGTCTCTCCTGACAACATGTCCAAAGTACATGACAGGAAGTGTCACTTGGCTCTAAGGCATATTCTGGATGTACTTCTTCCAAGACAGACCTGCTTTTCTCTTGGCAGTTCATGGCATATTTAATATTATTTGCCAGCACCATAATTAAAATGCACAATTGGAAGAGATCACTGGACTAAAGATTCAAAATGTAGTGTAATTTACATAGAGGTGATACCAGAAGCACTTTGCTTTCAGCTGCAGCAATACCCATTTACCATACCTACCTTAAGGTAATTAACTATCCAGCATTATGACATAATTTATTCCACAGGAAGCTTAATTTTTTTAATCCACAAAAAATTTGATCAACTTTCCCTTCCAGAAGATGCCATACTGCTCTATTACATTGATGATATTGGACCTAGGAAGGAACAAGTATCAATGATTTTAGGCTTTTGGTTCAAACAACTGTGTGCTAGATGATGGGAAATCAGCCTGGCAAAAAATTTAGGTAGGCACCTTCCAACTCAGTTAAATCTCTAGAGATGCAATGGGTGAAGGGCCTGTCAAGAAGATGCTAACAAAGTGAAGGATACGTTTTTGTACGGGGGCCCTCCCACACCTGAAAAGGGGGCACAATACCTATGAAGCCCCTGCACTTTGGAAGCAACATGTGGCAATCATCTAATCTTATGTTAATTTGAGGATTAAGAGTGTAGGGATGGAATCTAGCTTGTCAATCTGGAGATAGCCAATGGGACCTCTGTGTGGGGATGGCCTTCTTCTGAGAATTCTGGGAAATCCAGTACTTCCTTCTTGGAGGCAGGAGACATTAGCTCTCTCAGTTCACTCCCTTGGAGACACTCAGCTAACAAGGCTTGCTGCTTGAGAGACTACTGGCAAGGCTGGTTCCTTGCAAGACATTCCTTAGAAGCCAAAAGGACCTATCCTGATGCAGCAAGAAACCTAAACCTAGAGAAGCCATGTGGAGACTCCTACCAGTACTGAGATGTTTACACCACCACTGGATCCACAGACTTTCTACCCGCTGCCTTATGATTGTTCTGCATTTGGCATCACTGCATGCTTTTTGTGAGTCTGTAGAGGACTTTATAGATTGGCATCAGATATATGGGCTAATATTGGGTTTATGACCTTGGAATGGGCTGGATTGGGATGTTTTCTTAATGTATAATTACCCCTTATATAAAACTCTTTTATATACAGATGTGTGCTTATGAATTTGTTTCTCTAGTCTACCCGAACTTACACACACCACCTCCCACATTTGGTTATATTACTGTAATCTAATTATTAAGTCATTTGAAAGCCTGCTGGTATTGAATGGGGCCCAGAACAAGAAAAAGCTCTATAATACGTTCAGGTATTATGCAAGTTGCTCTCTCACTTAGACTATATTGATCCCACAGCTCATGATGTGTCAGTACCAGTTAGAAAAGCAGTTTGGAGCTTTTTGGCAGCTTCCTATTGGTGAAGCACAGAATAGACCCTTAGATTTTGTAGCAAAACCCTGTCATTCTTGGGAGATACCTACTTTTCTTTTGAGAAACAGCTTTTGACTTGTTACTGGGCTTTAGTAGAGACTGAGTCACCAGATGGCCTGAGCTGCCTATTATGAACTGAGTGTTATCTGATCCACAGAGTTATAAAGCTAGACATGACCAGCAGTACTCTGTCATTATATGAAGATGGTGTATATGACACTTGATCAGGACCCAAAGGTACAAGATAGTTAAACGAGGAAGTGGCCTAAACAGCCCCAGTTTCCACACCTGTCACATTACCCTTCCCTCTCCCAGTCTGCACCTATGGTCACTTGAGTTTTTTTAAACTATCGATTGACTGACAAAGAGAAAGCTCATGCTTGGTTTACAGATAGCTCCACACAATGTGTAGGCACCATCGAAAATTGGTAATTATTGCATAGTAACCTCTTTTTTGTACCCTCCCTGAAGAACAGTGTGAAGGGAAATCCTTCTAATGAGAAGAACTTTTTGCTTGGAAGGAGAAATATGTGACTACACATTGATTCATGGGATATGGTCAATGGTATAATTTATAGGTTCTCAAACATTTCTACCCTACTGTCCCTTTTCAGAAAAAAGTACTTAGTGCTCCCTGGCAGTTAATGCTTTTGTACTATATAACCCATGATGAAAGAAAAAGTATAGGTATCTGCTTCTAGAGTCACCCCCTCCCCACTATCATGAGGTGGTGTCACCCACTTTGGGGAAACACTGGTTTAGCTGGATAGTAAAGGGCTTGGAAGGAGCATGATTCCAAAATTGGTGATGAGGAGCTGTGGAAAAGAAATAAGTGGATAGACTTCTATGAATGACCAATAAAGTGAAGAGTGTCAGGTCTCATTTAAATGCTAACCAGAGGAAGATTTCAGAAATCAGGGGTTAGGATGACACATTCTGTGGAAACTAGTCTTTCTCTTTCTCCAGTCATTCCCGTCATGATTCAATGGGTTTATGAACAAAGTGGCCATGGTATTAGAGACAGAGGTTATTCATGGGCTCAGAAAAAAGAACTAGAGAAAGACTAGCAAAGCAAAAGACATTCCAAATAAGAAGAGAAATGAAATAAGAAAGAAAAAATATAAAAAGCAAAGAAAAGCAAGATAGAACAAAGGAAATAAAATACCAAAAAAAATAAGAGAGACAAAAACGGCAGGGTAGGGTATGAGGTATGATTTGATACCCTCTGTTAGCCAAGGAGTTTATAAGGGGGAGAAGTGAGAGGGGTGGGGATACCCAGTCTTAGGCAGAGTTCCTGCTAACCTACATGGTACTGGGGTCACCAAACCTGATCTGGAAGCGTTCTTTCAGAGTTTGGCTGAACCCTGTGTATTGTTCTAGGAAGGAACACTTAGTGACTGATGGGAACAGAAGGTAGCTGGCTATGGAAGGTATTCTTTCCTGAACAGGCATGGCTGGAAGCAGACTAGTCATTTAGCACCGCATATTCTGCTGTTCTGATGAGATAGAGGTCTCCTTCATGCCTCTAGCTCATAAAGCTATGCCTCTGACCTAAGGCAGTGCAGGAGTTCTGAGGGGGAAGGATGTGTCACTGGCCACTCTGTGGGTGAGGGTTGAGGTTGGCCATGCTTTTGATCATGAGCATGGTGTGGGGAACAAGGAGACTATCTCGTTTTTCTAGTTGCCATGTACTGGTGTGGACACTTGTGCTGTCAGGCAGCTATTCTAATATAGCACTGCTTGTAATAATTTAAAATGGCTCAGCTCTATCAGGCCAGGTGATAATTTACTTTCCCCATCGATTTCTATTCTCTCTCCTTTTGTTCAGCTTCTTCTAGTTGGTATTCAACACATTTTTCTATTCTTTCTTTCCTCTAAAATTCAGGGTCCCAGGATTATCATCTGTATTGGTTTCATTTGATCTCTTGTGTCTGTGATAGAGGGTCTGGATCGTGTGTCTGCTCAATTAATCATTTTACTGGAAGCCTTTGAACTTATTTTTCACTTAATACGATTTGAGAATTCTGATGAAGTAACTAGTTCGGCTTAGGCTCAGCCAAGGTGGAGATCCTGATGGAAGGTCCTTAATAGATATTCTTCTAGAATAGCCTATCAAGTTTGCTCCAGAGAAAACTTTTATGTTTTTTTAGGTGAATCCAACATAATTGCTATTGTGTTCTTTGTCTATGTACAACCTGAACAAAGACTGACTGACCTTTATGCTGCTATCTAGTCAGCTTATTAATAGGTTGCTAATAACAATGAGTATAAGAAAAAAGAAAATGTTCTAAAATTGATTGTGGTGATTTATTTTATAACTCTTCCTAATATAATACAACTATTGCACTGTATCCTATGTGGATTATACGTGAATAAAACAGTTAAAAAAGACTCAAGTCTTTGCAAAGGCATTTATTTTCTCTTGCAAATGCTGTTTTATGCTCTTATTCCTCGACAATGACCACCTCTCAGTATGTAAAAATATGTCTGCATGGGGATAATTATATGCTTCTGAGTATTCTTTTATATTAAATGTTTGGGTTTGCCTTTAAATATGGTCTTTAAAAAAAGAAAATTAACAGTTTCATTGACATATAATTCACATATCATATATTTTAATAGTTTAAACAGGCTGAAAAGGGTAGTGATATCTTCACCACAATCAATTCTGGAACACACACTTCTTCCTTAAATTGGTTGTTCTTAGTTCCCCATTTAGCCCCAACCTCACCTGTCCTAACAAGAGCTGTTAATTCAGTTACTGTATCTATAGATTTATCTGTTCTGGATTTCATATAAAGAAAAACATACAAAAAGAAAAAGAAATTCAACAACAATAACAAAATAAAACAAAAGTCTCAGTTGAAAAGAAAGTAATAAAAGCTAGAACAAAAGAGAAAATGAAAGATATAATGTTAAATTTTAATGTAAGTAATTACCCACCAGTGGGCCTTACGTCCCCACCCGGTCCCTCCCCTCACTTGTAATGAAGTGATTCCTGTTCTTTGATGCTCGATACCTGCTCCCTTTGGCCCCTCTTTATCACACTTGCTGGTGTGCTTCTTCCATGTGGACTCTGCTGTCTCCATTCTGAATGGCAACTCAGTTATCTTCAAGTCTTTGAGACTCCAGACATTCAATCATTTGATAGCTGGGCACCATCTTTTCTTCTACTCTATTTGTCTCTGTATCCATTTGTCTTCAGCGATAACAGGAGTTAATTGGTCCATTGATTTTTATTTTTGTTCTTTGATTGGTCACCCCTTTACAGGGGAGTCACAGGGAGGAGACAGACCAGTCAAGGTGCAGCGGGGCAGTGATGATGCATACAAGTTTCCTCTAGTTCCTGAAGCCTTCCTCCCCACCAACCATCATGGTCCCAACTCTACCTTGCAAATTCGGATGGACTGGAGAAGGTACACTAGCAGAGAGGGGAGCTGGAGATATGGGGAAATCAGGATGGATGAGCCCCCTCGGGCTGGTGGTTAGATTGGAACTACTGCATGGGTGGAGAGAAGGTGGGGTAGAGACGGAACCAACTGCAAGGATCTACACATAAGCTCCTGTCTAGAAGACGGGCATCAGGGGAGTGGGCTGAGGGAGGTGTCGGGCAGGGTGAGATACGACAGAACAATAATAATTTATAAAGTATTGAGGGTTGATGGGGGAGGGAGAGCAGGGGAAGAGGGGGAGGGGTTGGAAGAGCCTATACCAGGGGCTCGGGGGAAAGAGCGGATGTTTGGAGAATGATGACGGCAGGGAATGTGCGAGGGTGCTTGCCACAGTATGTTTACTTATGTATTGGAAAAATGATGTATGAGCCCCTAAAAAAATGATTCTTAATTAAAAAAACAAAACAAAACATGTAAATAAAAAAATCAAAAAAATTTTAATGTAACTACATCTGCTTTGGTCTACTTTGTAATCACTCTCTCTAGTAGGAGGGATATCACAACCCTGTCCACGATGGATCAGGGGGAATTCACCAGGGACTTAATCCAAGTGTGTGTGTGGGGGGCCACACCGCTGTGGGGAAGCCGCCGGGGGTGGGGGCAGCATGGAGCCGTAGGGGTAGTGTGCCCTATTGGGAGCGGCCACCAGGTACCGGAAGAGTGAGCAGGTTGCGGGCAGCTCGGAGTCCTGCGGCCCCCGGATGGCAGGTAGTCGTGGTCAGAACTCAAGGTGTCCATGGTGTAGCGGGCACTGGTTGCCATCTGTTCTTAATGTATCTTTTTTTTTTAATTGCAATACTAACGTTCTTACAGTTGTTCAGATAGATATCTGGGACTTTAGAATTTAAAATATCGTGAAGAAAAGGAAAGTATATATATGTATATATGTGTATATATATGTATATATATGACAGGTTTTTAGACTGAAATACATGGGTTATTGACCTATACAAATTAGAAACATAAGTGACTCGACACTAGTGGTATTACCAGTAAGGATGAGAGTCAGGATGAACCACTAAATAACTCTCATGGAGGCAGAATTATGCCTGTTGGACTAAGATGTCATGAAAAAGTACAGCATGAAAATAATAAACATATGGTAGCCTTAAATTGCCATTTATTGGGCACTCTCAAAACAAGAGATTACCATATGCCCCATGGGAACGATTTATTATATTCCTCAATAAAATGATAATGATATCTCTAAAGTGGACCAGCAATTATACACACACACACACACACACACACACCCGCACACATACACACACCAATATACATAAAGAGTAGATTTATGAACGGATTTTGAGCTTGCTTTTAAGTATAGCTTGCATTTAATTATAGGCCTAATCTAAGAAACTATTAGTTCTGATTACATGCTCCTTCTCATGAAAAGATGACTGAAGATATTTGCCCTTATAAAGAGATAGCCAAAGCAAAGTGTGGTGACGAAATCAGATGGTGGCCTGCTATCAGAAAAAAAAATAGTGCCTGGGGTCTTAAAGATTTGTCTTAAAACAAGCAGCCATCAAATTGAAGCGTCAGCTAAGTTAACGTGGAAGAAGCACACCAAAGATTGTACATAATAAAATCCAAGACGGGAGAAAGGAACTATGTTAGAGCTCAAGTTGCTGAGGACTTGGTGCACAGATGGCTATGGATGATAGTGAAATCCTAAAATGCATTGTTTCTAAAGAATTCTCTCTCACCACATCTCTCGCCAAGAATGTGAATACACTTCTATCAGACAGCGTGCATTGGAAAGGGGAGTAGAGCAGATGTAGTTCTGTTAAAATGAAAAATCAGACCATTTGGTTTCCCTTTTGACCTATTTTAAATTGTCCTAGCTTTTATTATTTTCTGTTTTCTTTTCAATTGCAGTTTTTCTGTGTTTTATTTTGTTATTGTTGTTGGAGAGAGGGACTGGGCATGTTTTTCTTTTTATAAAATTCAAGATAGGTAAATCTATAGAGACAGAAACTGGATTACTAGTTTCATAGAGTACTAGTGCAGGAGATTGGGGGAATTAGAAGCTAATAATCATGAGTACAAGAATGAAGAAAATATTCTAAGATTGATTAAGAAGATTGTGCAAATCTTTTAAATCTGTTTAAACCATTGAATTGTATGATTTGTGGATTATGTCAAAAAATTGTTTAAAAAAGAAAATCTGGGATAAATTTTGATATTTTTTCCTCCTTCATTCTTAGCTCTCTCCCAATATCCATGTCATTACCAAGATCTGAATCAACTTTCAAAATGTATTTTGACAGCAACCTCCTAAGCAGAGCTAAAATCAGATGTATTCAGAGTATTGACATATCTTACCAGTTGGTCATGGAATACCTTTTCACTTTATTTCCCTCCTGGAGCTCAAGCATTCTTTAAAAACCATATATCTCATGTGTCTCTCTTGCCCTGTTGTATTAGGTTGCTTAGAGAAACTAACCAGTGACATTCATCTCTGTACAGGAAAGAACCTTATATCAAGAAGCAGCTTTACATCTAGAAGCACCCTCCCCCTTCTATTCTCCCAACCAAGTTTAGTTTAAGTTCATAGGTTCAATATGTTAGTCAGGGTTCTCTCGAGAAAAAAAAAGGACACATGATTTTATATATATGATCACACACATATATAGCCACACACATATTTATTTATTTAACATGAAGGAATATAACAGCTAATTAGTCCATGCTGCAGTACAGAGGGCTCAGTTCAATTCACTTCCATGAAACAGCTAATATACTGAAAGTCCTTCAGCTCACAAGGGCACCTGGCTTCAAAGTCAAGGAAGCAGGCAGCTGAGTTTTCTTTTCTTTCTTTTTTTTTTTTTAAGACAGCTGAGTTTCCTGTAGGACAATGTAGGTAATCCACCCAAAGGCAGCAAACAGCATGGCGGGTCACCAACAGTCAGCAGCTCAGGAGCTTAGCAAAGCAGGTTGGGATTGGATGATGAACTGAAGCAATTCAAGACACCAGGATCCACCAGCCTCAAGTTCAAGCAATGTACACACCAGCAGTGTGGCAAAGCAGGTCTTGAAATAACCTCAACCTCTAGCAACAGATCCATGACCCACATATTGACTGTCCCACAAGCAGTGTGGTTCACAAGTTGAGGTAGAGAACTTGCTAAAGTGGTGGCATGTTGGTGTAATCATCAGAGGGCAAGAAAGAGAGGGGCAACTTTTATCTCTTTGCCCTCCAATTAAACTGTGGCCTTGTTAATTCACTATTAATGTTCCTATTGGCCAGTTTGGCACAATAAATCTATCCATCATATTCAGTGTTCGTTGGGGCCCTCTTAAGACTTACATCGCTGCAGACCAGTGCCATGAAAAGGTCAAGCAGGGAGGTCACAGACTGGTGAGTGCAGAGCCACGTGGATCCAAGGTTAGTAGAAAAGCATGGCAGGACATTGCTAGCTCTCAGGGTCAGGGACCCCCATGCGACTGCCCCTCCAGGAAGTCACAGGATTCCAGTGAAATTCCAGCAAAGAGGAAGATGACATGGTAGAGAGGAATGGCTCTGTTAGCTCTTGCTCTTATACAAAAGGTCATATCTCCAAAGAAGTCCCATTTAACTACCACTTGATTGATAGGTTGAATGCTGTCCTTAGCCAAGAATGGCTAGTTGACATAATGTCTAACTACTATACCTGCTTAAAAGCTTCACGTGGCTTCCATTAAACCTATGATGAAATATGCAAACTCCTAGTATAACCAACTCTTTCACAAGGCCTGGTATACTCTGTCCCCCATGTAGCTCTCTAAGATTTATCTGCTAATGTTTCCCTATGTACAGCTGTAGCCCCAATGTCCTTCTACCAATTTCTCATGAACAAATTTTTGTCCATCTCAGGGCTTTCACACAGACTGTTTCCTATCAGTGCCATCAACTACAAATTCAACTAAAAGCTACTAATTTCAAAGAATTTAACATATATGTCACTCAGATAGGCCTTTCCTTAAGGTTTTACTAAATAATTTTCATAAAAGTCCTTGCAGCTTTAAAAACATTTTATAGGACTACTAATTTGTATAATGTTTTCTTCAGTAACTGTTAATACTCACTATTTTTTAAACTCCAAGATGACAAAAATCCTGCTTTAAAAAAATCTATATAATAAGTGCCTAGCACATACCAGGCAGTAAATGTCTATTTGAACCAATGGATAAGTGACATAAGAAAAGTGGAAGCATTTAAAACTGTATACAGCACACAGAGAGCACAGCTACTTCTGCCTTAAATCAGGGGTCATCTTATGATACTTGTATTCTGATACAAGTTTAATGCATCTGTTTTTAAAAAAAGTTTTCATAGCCTGCGGAACAGTGGTATTTTGAATGGCAAATCATAACATAGAGCATTGGTGAATGAATGTCAGCCAATTATATGCTGCAACTTTATAAGTAATAAATATTACTAATAGTTTTTTTTTTTTTTTTGCCAAGAGAAAAACTAAAACAAAAAGGGGAAACCAATTTCAGGGATCTACATATAACCGCCTCTTGGGTACAGACAGCTGGGAAGTGAGTGAAGGGACATATTAGACAGTGTAAGATATGAAAAAGTAATAACAATTTGTAAATTATTAAGGGTTCATGGGGGCGGGAGGTGGAGGGAGGGAAGGGAAACATGGGGAGCTGGTATTGGGGACCTAAGTGGAGGAGGATGTTTTGAGAGTGATGATAGCAATAAGTGTGCAAATGTGGCTGCGTACAATTGATGTATGTATGGATCATGATATGGGTTGTATGAGCCCCTAATAAAATGATTTATGTATATATAAAAAGACGATTTAATCCTAGTTTGCTATAGTAACTCAGGGACTACCTGTATGCCAGTTTATCTTCCTTTTCTGTTTTTGGGGCATCACTGCCCCCTGGTGGTGGGAGTAGGAGGCTCAGTCTTGCTGCTGGATTTGAACCTCCAACCCAGTGGGCCGCAGTCCTGCGCACAACCACTACGCCACCGGGGCTCAGCCAGTTTATCTTCCTTTTCATTCTCAATATGAAAGTGCTCTGGTGGCGATGGATTGGCATTGGCTTGCTAACTGCAAGGCCCACAGTTCAAACCATCCACCGAATCGGGGAGAAAGACGGGGTTTTCTGCTCCCTTAAAGAGTTACAGCCTTGG
This sequence comes from Nesogale talazaci, assembly GCA_004026705.1. NCBI lineage: Eukaryota > Metazoa > Chordata > Mammalia > Afrosoricida > Tenrecidae > Nesogale > Nesogale talazaci. The sequence goes on along the minus strand of PVJH01039681.1, from coordinate 1,737 downwards.
GCTGAGCCCCCGGTGGCGTAGTGGTTGTGCGCAGGACTGCGGCCCACTGGGTTGGAGGTTCAAATCCAGCAGCAAGGCTGGGCCTCCTACTCCCACCACCAGGGGGCAGTGATGCCCCCCCCCCCCCCCCCCAAAAAAAAAAGTTACAGCCTTAGAAACTCACAGGGGCTGTTCTACCTGCCCTACAGGGACAGCACGTTGGCGTGGACTCAAGGCAGTGAGTTTGGTTTGGGTTTTGGTGGCAGTTAGGGCTGCTAACTGCAAGGCTGAATTTCCACCAGCTGCTCTGTGGGAGACAGATGTGCTCCTGGACAGATCTCCAGCCTTGGAAACCCTGTATAGGGCTGTTATGAGTCAGAAGTAACTCGGGGGGTGGGGTGGAGGGTGTTGGTATTTTGCATATTTACAGAAGAAATTAATGGAATGTTAGTATCATTCCATGTTATTGTACCAACCTGGCCATTGAACACGTGGAATTAATAGAACGGCAGAGAGATAAATGGCTTGGCAAGCCTTAGCTTCCTTGTCTCTTGCTCTTTGATCATCAGACCAGTGTGTGGCTGCCTTGATCACAGGACCAGTGTGTCTCAGTTTGCAAGCTACACTACCGGTGGGACAGCTAACCTGTAGACAGCGTCACTGGAATTTGACATTTCTTCAAGACCTCCTTCGACACACTATGGGAATATACATTTCTTGAACTGGGGAATGTCAGACCCTGTCATCTGACTGACTGTTGATGACCTGCCCCGCTGTTTGCTTCCTGTGGAAGTCAGTGATCTGTGTCAATTTCAGGACTGGGAGTGTAAGGGTGGAGTCTAGCCTGTCAACCTGGATATAGTCAATGAGGCCACTGTGTGGGCCTGGCTCACTCCTGAAAATTCTGGGACGTCTTGTGGTATTTTCCAATTGGAGGAGAGAGACTTGACTCACTCTCTTGGAGATGGTCTACCGACAAGACAACATGGCAGCATGATACAGACCCTGAGTTCTGGAGCCAGGAGCAGTCAGGGAAGAAGCCATATGCACTTACCCCGATGGAACCAAACCTCTGGGGCCGGAGAAGTCACGTGGAGACTCCTACCAGCACGGAGAAACATGGGAGGCCATGGGGAGACTTCTACCAGTGCTGAGATGATTCTGCCATCAATGGATACTGCTGATGGACCATAAGCCCTGGAAATGAAGACCCATGGGGAGACTCCTGGCAGTACTGATATGCTTCTACTGCTTCTACTGCCGCTGGATGCACAAGACTTTACACCCACTGGCCTGTGATTGTCCTGGTGTCATTGTACGTGCTTCGTGAGTCAGAAGGAGACTTTATCGACTGGTATTGGACATATGGGGTAATATCAGACTTATGACCTTTGACTGAGCTGGGTTGAGATGCTTTCTCAATGTTCCATTCCTCTTATATAGAAACCTTTCCCTTATATCCATATGCATGTTTATGAATTTGTTTCTCTAGTCTACCTGGATTAGCACACTGCCTATGGCTGGATAGCCTGAATTGCTCTACAGACTAGACTGCCAGTATATTAGCTCTCTCTCGGAAGTGAGTTGTACTGAGTCATTTGTACTGCTTTATAGATTAATTAACTGTTAATTTCTTATGTTATCTATCTCTATCTATCTATCTTAACATCATCTATCTATCATCTTTCTATGTATCTTTATTAGCTTCCTGGTTTTGTTTCTCCAGTCTAACATAGTTAGATTGCTTTTAAAAAGTGT
>PVJH01039680.1:0-16245 GCA_004026705.1 Nesogale talazaci | reverse complement strand
CCCCCCCTTCTCCCCCCCCCCCAATCCAGCCAGACCAGAGCTTGGTGTGAGGGGACTTCCTGCTGCTGGGCAGACCCACTGGGCGCCTGTGAGGAAGGGTCGGGGGTGGGGGGTTCTTCAGAGAGAACAGGACTGGGATGAGATGCTGGGAGTGGCGGTCAGGGTATCAGGTGGGCTTCCTGGAGGAGGTGGTTCTGGAACTGGACTGGATTTGGCTAGAGAAAAATCCAGGCAGGGGAGAGCCAGGGCAAAGGCTGGGGTGGGGTGGGGTGGGGCAGGCGGTGGCAGGGCAGAATGGAAGGGAAGGTCAGGGGTCCATCTCCTGCCTCAGACCATCTCCTCCCTCAGACACCAACAAAGCACCAGCCTGCGTGTCAAGGACATCTGCCTGGTTCCACCACCAGTTGCTGGTCCCCCCAGAGACCCTGCTGGCTCCGACCACCTCCCGGCCCCTCCCCTATCCAAGCTTTTACTCTAGAGCCCCAAGCCCCCTAGGGACCCCAAGGGCTCGATCGGCACCATACCCTCTCCCCAACATCAGAGCTGATAGGGGTCGAGGGGGCGTGTCCCTCCCACAAGGGCTGGGGCTCCTGTCCGGCACTGCCATATGCCTGGGGCCTGGGCAGGATCCACAGTGAAAGGGACAGAGCCCTCCTGTCCCAGAACCACAGCAGCAGAGGGGGACTTGGCCTTGACCCTCGCACTCCTTCCAGCCCCATTTCTGCAGAGACCTTCATTCACTGCTCCCTCTTCTCCTGAGGGAAAGGGAGGTGCCCCTCGAAGGGGAAGATGCCAGCCTTGGGACTGTCTCCTGCCCTCCCATCCTGTTGTGAGGGTCACCTCCTGAGTATTGCTTTCTCCCAACCCTCCCCCCCAACATTAAACAGTTCCATCTGGCCGACAGCACTGTCTTCCGGGGTTGGGGTAGGAGGGCCTTGGGGACAGCAGATGCAGGGCAGGCCATGTATACCCAGGAGGGCAGGGGCTGACGGGGCAGTGGGTGGCAGGGGCAGCGAGAAGTGACAGGGCTATGCTGAGGGACCCGGACCTCTTGATACCTGTGTCCAGAGGAGGACCAGGAGTCTGCTCTGAGAGGCTCCGGCTCCCCACAAAGCAGACCAGACCAGACAGGGCCCATAGGCCCCACCTGTGTGCCGTGTGATTTGTGAATCGGATGAAGGTCCGAGGCTGGGGAATGTCCTAGAAAAAGTGCCACTGAAAGCGACACCTAAGGAAGGGTTACAGATGGGGTGGGGGAGGGGAGAGAGGCGCTTCAAGCCCTGGCGAAGTGGAGCAAAGGTCTGGCGACTGCAGTTGCCGACGGCCGACCGGGAGGAAAGGGGGGACGCCGTGAACCCTGTAAGCACGGGCTCTGCACTTTTGGGGGCCACACGGGCCCACGTGGAGGCAAGAGGACAAGGAATTCTGGGGGTCTCAACAGCCTGATCCCACAGCCGCGGTCGGAAGAATCCGGTCCGACGTCTGGAAGTTTAATACAGCTGGAACAGTTCCGGGATGCCCCGCCCCTGCCCTCAGGGCCACGCCCTCTCCGGGCCCAGTCCCGCCACTTCGATTGGCGGCTCCGTTGTAGTGCCCGCCTCCAACCACGCCCCCCACCCCCGCTAGGTCCCCCTCCCAGGCTCCGCCCCGCCGCCCACGCGCCAATCCCCCGGCGAGACCCGCCTCCCGCGCAGGCCCCTCCCTCGCCCCGCCTTGCTCGGAGCCCCACGTGGTGGGCGGGGCCTCGAGGCACCCTCCTCCCGTGGCGGAGCCCCGGACGTCCCCGCCGCGCGCCCGGCGGACATGCCGTCCGACTATGTGTCCGCCGAGAGCGAGCAGCGCTGCCGCCGGCTGCTGGCGGGGCTCACGGCCCGGTACCGCGCGCACCCCGCTGCGGCCGCGGTGCTCGTGCCGCTGTGCGTGGTGCGCCGGGCCCCGGCGCTGCTTTACACGCTGCGCTCCCGCCGTCTGGTCGGCAGACACAAGGGCGAAGTCAGGTACGCCCTGGGCCGGCCCCGCGCGGCAGGCGCCTCCTCTCCGCGCCCGGGCTTCCGCCTCTGCACAGTGGCTCTCTGTGTGCCTCCCCCGCCCCCCGCTGCCCAAGGGCCTGCGACCCCTGTGCCCCCACCATGAAATGCGCCGGCCGTCGCTGCGCCGTCGCCCCTCGCTTGTCCCCCCTGGTCACCTCGGGCCTGGGGATGCCTCTGAGCTGTTTCCCTGCTGGCGTAGTGGTTGTGCGCGGGACTGCGGCCCTCTGGGATGGAGGTTCGATTCCAGCAGTGGCTCCACAGGAGCAAAGGCTGGGCCTCTTGCTGACGACAGGGGTGGGGGGCGGAACTCTGGTCTATCTTTGTCCCACTCCACTCCTCACCCTGTGAGCCCAGTGAGCGCCCCTACCCCACCTAATGATTTCAGCGCCATCACCGTTGGCAGTATTAGGCCTTCAGAGCTGCAGGTCCCGCCTGCTCCAGTTCCTAGGGCCCCATGTCCCACTTGGCACTGCCAGGCACTGACCTTTCCCTCCGGGAGGTCCAAAGGCCTCCCCAGGAGTCATATGCCCTGGACGTGCCTCACTGCAAACTAGGACGGAGTCGATGCACACAGTGGGCCTATTGGCCCGTTGATGATGTCACCACCCAGGCCCAGAGCCCTCCACCCCCACCTCTCTGTGGCCCTGACAACCCGGCCACCGGCCTCCTGTGCCTGCTCAGTTTCCCAGGTGGCAAGTGTGACTCTGCAGACCGGGATGTGGTGCACACGGCCCTGAGGGAGACCCTGGAGGAGCTGGGTCTGGCGGTGCCCGAGGAGCGCGTGTGGGGGATCCTGCACCCCGTGCACGACCGGGTGAGCCCCCAGACCTCAGACACCCACATCTGTTGCCTGACCTTACACCTGCCCTGGCCTAGGAGGTGCGACCCTCGGGACAAGGAGAGGCTGACAGGGACACCAGCTGCTGCCCAGCACTTACTTATCTTGGAACTACAGCGCCCCTTGGTGGAGCAGTAAGGATGCCTGGTGGTGCAGGGGTTAAACGCTGGCTGCTGGCCGGAAGTTCGTGGGTTCAAACCCACCAGCCGCTCCGAGGCAGACTGTGTCAGTCTGTTTCTGTAAAGGGGACAGCCTTGGGACCCCGTGGGATAGTTCGCCTCCGTCCTGTAGGCTTGGTCCAATACAGACTGCAACCTAATAACAGTCACAGGTGGGTTTTTGACAGGTGTGGGTATGGAGGTTCAGGTTGGCAGAGGGCTTGAATGGAAGGCTGTCCTCCGTGGAGGGGACAGAGACCTAAACTGGTCCGGCACAAGGAAGGGCCAGAGTCAGTCAGTGGGGCTGGAGGGACTCAGGAGTGCAGCTGGGTGACATGGAAGGCAGAGAGGTCTTCTCCCAGGCTCCTCTATACCAGGCCCAAGGCCCCACCACCCTCTGACAGCCTGTCCTCCTCTTGCCCCAGCAAAAGGCCTCCGTGATCCCCGTGCTGGCCAGCCTGGGACCCCTGGATCCCCAGAACCTCAAGCCCAACCTGGACGAGGTAAGCTTGGGGTCCAGGCCGGCCTGGTGGGCAACAACAGCCAATCCCCTATCTACCCTCCCCCTGCCTCCTGCCCACAGGTGGATGAGGTGTTTGCGCTGCCCCTGGCCCACCTGCTGCAGGCGCAGAATCAGGGCTATACCCACTTCTGCCAAGGAGGTCACTATCGCTACACCATGCCTGTCTTCCTGAATGGGCCACACCGCATCTGGGGGCTCACGGCTGTCATTACGGAGTTTGCGCTGCAGCTGTTGGCACCTGGCACATACCTGCCCCGCCTGGCTGGCTTCCAAGTGCCCAAGTACTGAGGCCCACCTGCAGCAGCCCCTTGCCTTCAGCCAGTCAGGCGGACTCTACTTGAGGACTGAATAAAAAAACTTGTCCCCCACGCCTGACTCTCAGTCCTTTCACACTGGGCGCTGATCCTGGGCCCGGCCTGCTGGACAGCTGGCTGGCTTCCTGGCTGGGGCCTCCACTGCGTCCCACTATCACTCCTGGTGGGGGCCAGGGGGAGGGTTGGCATTTTTGTTTTTAGCCCTGGTGGCACTGGAGATAAAACACTGGACTGCTCATTACAAGGCCTGCAGCTTCTAGGAAGAAAGGTGAAGCTGTGAGTTCTACTCGACCCCATTGGGGTACTGTGTGTTGGCTCAACTAGAGGCCCCTGGGCTTGGGTTTGTTTGATCCTTTCAGCAGATAGGACTGCTCCCCTGCTGACCAAGCCAGGTTCGGGGAGGGTGGAGGCTTGGCCCTAGGTCACTCCCAAGTTGGGATTTGAACTCAGAGCCCAGACTCCCATGTGCTACACTCTGCCCTCCAGGCCAGACTGGCCCTGTGCAGTGGCACCAGGGATCCAGAGAAGTGAAGTCCTCACCCCCAACCCCCCCCCCCCCGGGGGATTGGTTGTAAAGTTCCCATACCTGGAGCCTCTCTATCTTGTGCCCGGTGCTGAGCTGGGAGCCAGCCAGCTGCTGCCTGGTTCTTTGGGAGACTTAGGGCTAAGGGTCTGCATGGTTGCACAGACAACAGGATGTGGCAAATGATCCCAAACTACCCCCACTGACAGACTTTGCCAAAAGGTGTGACCACAAAACGCAGAGAGGCAGCCTCAGGCATGGTTGGATCCAGGTGCTGAGGGGGAGGGATCACTCTCAAGTCCCATTCAAGGAATCTATCTAGAGAGGTGAGCGGGCACCGGTCAGAGGGCAGGACTCCGGCCACCCATGCACAGAAAACGGCTTCTCTTGCCTTGCCACTGAAACTCATGAAGCCGCTGTCCAATGCCCTCCTCGGGGACCATGAGACAGGGTGCTGGATGGGGATGCATTGTTGACAGGGTCAGTGTACTGTCCAGCTTGGGGAAGGGGAGTTGGAGTGGGGGATACTTCCTGGATTGAATAGTAAAGGGGGGCGTCGGGAGGGGGTGCTGGGCAGGTAGGATTGGCCAAGGTCCCCTATGGGGGCTGACCTTGAAACCTCGAAGGTGAGTAGGGGCAGGCCTGGTCAAGGGGCAGGGGAGCTGTTTGAGAAAGCCTAGCAAAGCAGTAGAGTCGTGGTGGCCTGGTGGTTACAAGTGTTGGGTAGCTAAATGCAAGGTCGGCCGTTGGAAACCATCAGCTGCTCCAAGAGAGGCGAGGCTTTCTACTCCCGCAGAGGTACGGCGCCTCTGAGACCCCAGGGGACCGTTCTGTTCCGTCCCATAGACTATCAGGGCGCTGGGGCATCCAAGCAATGAGGCGTGGGGCCAGTGGGCCAGGAGCTGGAGAGGTGAGCAGAGCCCAGCCCACATAAGGGCCACAGGGACACGCCGCAGAGGGGGGTTGTTCCGTTTGTGTGGTGTGTGTTGATCTCACAATCCTCAAAGTTTGAGCTGGCTCGGGTGAGGCCCTCCGCCCTGCTCCCTGCGGCCCTCCCAGGACCTCCCCTCTTCCCCCACAGACCCCTTCCTCCCATCTGCGCCCCTCCCCCCCACCCCCACCCTATTAGACCTCTTCCCCAGTATGTCCTCCCTCTCCTCCACACCTGCCCCCTTGTCACGCCTCTGGCCCTCCAGCCTGCAGGGCCACATGATGGCGGTAAAAATAACTCCTGTGAAGGGGTGGTGTGAGGTGGGAGAGGGAGGCTCAGCCTCGCTGCTGGGAGGGACCCTGCCGGGGAGGGGACACATGCTCTGCACTCTCCCCCTTTCAGGGGTCACACCTGCCCAGAAGGTCTCTGCCGTCCCAGTGCACACCCAGAGCACTGGCTGTCAACCGCGGGGTCCTGGCAGCGGCTCTGGTAAGCGACCCAGCCAGGCGGAACCCACCCCACAGGACCCCGACTGACATCCCCCGCCCCCTGCTTTCTCCCCGGTCAGGCCTGTGCTGCCCTGACCCTGCGCTCTGTCTGCAGGTGCCGGGACCCTCGGTGATGTCCCTTCCTGCGGGCGCCGGATGGTGGCTCTGAGCCGCCCATGACGGCGTCCCCATGGAGGGCTCGGCAGCGACGGGCTGGCGGCGGCCGCCGCGGGTCAGCATGCAGGAGCACATGGCCATCGACGTGAGCCCCGGCCCCATCCGGCCCATCCGCCTCATCTCCGACTACTTTCCGCACTTCTACCCCTTCGCGGAGCCGTACTGCGGCGACCCCGGTCCGCCGCCCGCCGGCCCTGAGCGCCCGCCGCCTGCTGCCCTGGAGCCCGAGGGCGACTCAGACGACAGCGGTAAGCGCACGAGCACAGGAGGGGTGCAGGGGTCCGGCCTGGTCAGGATCGGGCTGACCCGCCTGCCCTGCCCTCAGCTGGCCTGGGCATGCTGGAGTTCACGCTGCTTTTCGACGCGGACAACAGCGCCCTGCACTGCACGGCCCACCGCGCCAAGGTGAGCGTGGTGGGGGATCCGGGCCGCCTCTCGCTCAGCGGCCCCCCACACCCACACCCACACCTACACCCTATTCCCCAGGGCCTCAAGCCCCCCACCTCCGGCGCCGTGGACACCTACGTCAAGGCGAACCTGCTGCCCGGCGCCAGCAAGGTGAGCGTGGCACCCAGGTCTCACCAGGGCCACCTGGACCCCCTGGCTGAGATGTGCACCTGGGGGCCCTCCATGGGCGGCAGAGTGGGTGCTGACCCACCCCCGGGCCAGCCAAGAGCGCACGCGCGCAGTGAGGGTCTTGGAGGCTGGGAAGGGTGGGCCTGGAGGTGCTGACCCGTCGCGCCCCACCCCAGGCCAGCCAGCTGCGCACGCGCACGGTGCGGGGCACCCGGGGGCCTGTGTGGGAGGAAACGCTCACCTACCACGGCTTCACGGCCCAGGATGCGGGACGCAAGACTCTGCGGTGAGGACAGGGCGGCCCCGTGCAGGGCCGTCGGAGGTGGGAGGAGGGATGCGGGGGTGGGGAGGAGGGAGGGGGACCCGGGAGGGCCAGGCCTGACGGCGCGGGGCCACCAGGCTGTGCGTGTACGAGGACCCGCGGCTGCGGAGACGCCGGCGGGCGCCCCCGCTGGGAGAGCTGCGTGTGCCCCTGAGGAAGCTGGTGCCCAACCGCGCGCGCAGCTTCGACGTGTGCCTGGAGAAGCGCCGGCTGGTGAGCGGGGCTGCGGCGGGGCTGGGTGCCCGGGAGAGGGGTGCCGCCCCGCACCGAGACCCACTCGGGCTCTCTGCGTTTAGATCAAGAGGCCCAAGAGTCTGGACGCTGCCCGCGGCATGTCTCTGTATGAGGAGGTGGGTTGGGCACCTGGGCGCTTTGCGCAGGGGAGGGTGGTGCCCCCAGGGAGGGTCAGGCAAGTAGCTCGGCAGAGGGCAGGTTGGGGCTATTGGGGCCTGCCCTGCTGGGAGGGCGGGGCACAGGCAGATGGGGCAGGGGTGCAGCACCCTGGGTGCCGGGGTCCATAGGGGCAGTTCTAGACAGGCCCTTTTGCGAGGAGGGGCAGTGAGGGTGACTGCAGGGTACTGTGGGTCCAGTGGTGACCCTCTGTGGAAAGGCAGGGAGAGCACCCCTCCTCCCCCAAGGTCAGGGCCCAGGGTCTCTCCATGGCCTCTTGGAGCAAAGGCCGGGTGCCTCTGCCCCCTAGGGGAACAGGCTATTAGACTTGGGGGTTAGGCTCCCCCAAGGGGAGCCCTTGAACAGCCAATGGGGCCTACTTCCTGCACTCACTGCCTACCCCACCCCCAGCAAGTGCGCCTAACTGGTTCCTCCTCCTTCCCCAGGACACTGGAATGGGTGGCCTCCCAGGACCCCAGGTCTATTTTAGATGTGCTGGGCACAGCCTCTCAATGCTCTCCTTTTAGGGGGCACCAGGCCCAAACTATGGTAGAAGACAGGCTCTCGGCCTTAATGTGGAACCCCCGAATCCCCCAGGCTTCCTGACTTAGGGTTTGCCTTGTAGGATCTGGGGGGGGGGTCCCCATGGCTATCCCAAGGTCTATGAGTTAGTGGTCCCAAGATGTCTTCAAAGCTGGAGGATATGTGTGTGTGCGCATGCGCGTGTGTGTGTCCAGCCTAGGGGCTGAAGTGGCCCCTCACTGGCAGGAGACGGAAGTTGAGGAGGAGCCTGGGACGGAGCGGGGGCGCATCCTGCTGTCCCTCTGCTACAGCTCTCAGCGGGGCGGCCTGCTGGTGGGAGTGCTGCGCTGCGCCCACCTCGCCCCCATGGACGCCAACGGCTACTCGGACCCCTTCGTCCGCCTGTGAGTGTGAGCCCGGGATGGGGGGCCCACCTCTGGCAGACCACAGGGGCCTGACCCCACCCCTCTGGTCTCAGTTTTCTGCAGCCCAATGTGGGGAAGAAATCCAAGTACAAGACCAGTGTTCGAAAGAAGACCCTGAACCCCGAGTTCAATGAGGTCAGGCTCCCCCTGTAGGGTCACCTCCACCCCACCCTGGCCAGCCTCTCCTTCCTTCCCAGGACCCCAGGCCCTCCTTCTGCTCCCCTCCCTCAGGAATTCTTCTATGGGGGCTCTCGGGAAGAGCTGGCTCAGAAGACGCTGCTGGTCTCTGTCTGGGACTATGACCTGGGCACCGCCGATGACTTCATCGGTGAGTGAGCTGTGGGAGGTGGGGGGGGGGGACGGGGGGAGGCCTGAGGAGCGCCCAGGCCCTCACCCTCCCCCCCTACCAGGTGGGGTGCAGCTGGGCAGCCATGCCAGCGGGGAGCGTCTGTGGCACTGGCAAGAGTGCGTGGGCCGGAGCAACCGCCGGCTGGAGCTGTGGCACCCGCTGGACGGCGTGCCCCTCCAGCTCACCGAGTAGCCCTGCCCACCTCCCCCTGCTGGACAAGCAGCCCCAGCCCCCGCTCAAAGCACCCTCCCTCGCTGCCTCCCTCCCAGCTGGAGACACACCCGCCACTCAACCCTGATGCAAAAATAAACACCTGCTCCACGCCGGAGTGGTCTCTGCTTGCTTTCTGCGCCACAGCCCCCAGCCCCCACCTGGTGAGGCCTCCCAGGCGCCGGTCTATGCCCTGACCCCGGGGGAAGCCACGCCAGTGAGGGGGGGGGGCGCGGCACAGGAACAGCGACAGGACCAGCAGCAATTGCTTTATTGTCAGCGCCCAGACGGACAGATGGACTGACAGGCTCAGAAGGCAGCTTGCCGGGCCTGGTGCTGCTGGGCAAACTGCTGCATCCGTGCCTCAAGCTCAGGCCGGAAGTGTCGGATCAGGCCCTGCAAGGAGTGGTTCGGTGTGAGTCTCTCTGGCCCCCAGCCCTGGGCACCTACGCCCAAGGTACCCCCCGCTCCCCCACCACCGGCCCAGCCAGCTGCAGGTACCTGCACGGGCCAGGCGGCCCCGTCGCCCAGGGCACAGATGGTGTGACCCTCGATCTGCTTGCTGATCTCCCAGAGGGAGTCGATCTCGGCTGGCCGGGCGTCACCCTTGACGAAGCGGGCCATCACCTTGTTCATCCAGTCCACACCTGCAGCCACAGGACGGGGCCAGATGGGCTCCCGCGGGGAGGGGTGTGGGAGGAGGGGCGTCTAGGAGGAGCCCCGGGGCAGGGCAGGAGGCCACAGTGGCTTGTGGGAGCCCGGGGCCCAGAGCGGGACAACAGGCAGGCAGGGAGCTCACCCTCCCGGCACGGGGTACACTGGCCGCAGCTCTCATGCTTGTAGAACTCAATGAGGCGGGCGATGGCCTTCACGATGTCCGTCTGGGCGACACAGGGCAGGGAGGGGGGGCCCAGGTCAGGGAGGGCCAACTCATCTCCCAGTGGCAACCCTCCTTCCCCCGTGACCAGCCCCCTCCTCCGCCCAGCTGCCGTGGGCACACCGGGGATCAGACAAGCCCTCAGAGAGGCCTACCGAGCGGTCCATGACGATGACGGCCGCCGTGCCCAGGCCCGTCTGTGCCTGCACCAGCCCGTCAAAGTCCATCAGCACCGTCTCACACACGGACTTGGGGATCAAGGGGGTGGACGAGCCGCCGGGGATCACAGCCAGAAGGTTGTCCCAGCCTCCTGTGACACCCCCTGGAGCCCCAGCCCGTCCCCAGAAAGGTGCCCAGTCAGTGAGGGGGCCAGAGCCCCGCCCCGCAGCGCCAGGGTATCCCCGCCCCGCCGGCCCCCTGGCACACCCGCGTGCTTCTCAATCAGCTCCTTCAGCGGCACGGACATCTCCTCCTCCACGGTGCACGGGTGGTTGACGTGCCCAGAGATGTTGAAGAGTTTGGTGCCCGAGTTGCGCTCACGCCCGAAGCTGGCAAACCAGGCTCCCCCCCGGCGGCAGATGGTGGGGGACACGGCCACCGTCTCCACGTTGGCCACAGTGGTAGGGCAGCCGAACACCCCTGCGGGGCAAAGGGCAACACTGGACGGCTGGAGCAGGGCCGTACTGAGACCGCCTGCCTGGCCGTTTGTTCCACTGGCCTCTAGTCCAGCAGCAGCGGCAACGTCTGCCTACCTCACCACGATACCCAGCTTCCAGGCGGGGCGCTGTGGAAGGGGCTTGGGGAACTGAGGCAGGACGAGGGCTGCAGCGGGCACTGGCCCACAGCCAATGGGGCACTCAGACATGCCATAAGGGCCCAGTGGGTGGGTGGGGGGTGAAAATGGGGCTTTCGACTCCCATTAAAAGTTACAGTCTCGGAGGGAGGACGGTTCTACCCTGGCCTGTAGGTTTCCTCGGCGCCGGCAGCAACACCACAGCGGCGTGTCTGTTTTGTTTGGGGTGGCAACGAGCACAGGGGCAGGGCTGGCTCACCCACGTCGGCAGGGAAGGGCGGCTTCAGCCGGGGCTTGCCCTGCTTGCCCTCGATGGACTCGATGAGTGCGGTCTCCTCCCCGCAGATGTAGGCTCCGGCACCACGCACCACAAACACGTCAAAGTCATAGCCGGAACCACAGGCGTTCTTGCCAATCAGACCTGCCTCGTAGGCCTCTCGGATGGCCACCTGCGGGAGGGTGGGAGGTCACCGACCTTTCAGGGTGCACGTCGCCTCTAGGAAAACACTTAGCCGGGCATCGGAGTCCATGATTGGCGGCGAGAGACAGAATGTAAAGAAACAACTAGCGTTCTCAGTTCCCCGAAAGGAGTCTTCTTCTTCCAATGGTTGTCTGGCTCTGTGAGCACACACGCCCACAAGGAAAAGGCCCTCAGGGTTTTATTTTTTGATGGGGGATAACAACCAGACCACCACCTACCACCGTCAACTCCCTGCCAGCCTGCTTTGGAGGCCTGTTTTGGTGGCCTCCGCTGCTCAGAGCTGGATAGAAAGGGGCGTCTGTCTGTCCCTACACCGGTACCCGCAGACATCACTAGGCTAAGAATGACTAGGCTGCCCCCTTGACCTTTATACAGGAAACATGTCCGCCACTGAGATCCCCTGCATGTGCTCACCCTGAGTCTCCGTGAGGGCCTCCTGCCTGGGGGCTGAGACGCACAGAACAGGGGCCCAGAGGAAGCAGCTTTGGGGGCCTGGTTCCACTCACGATGGGAAATGACGGCTGGGTGAGTGGGGCGAGCGTGAACCCCACGCACCCCCCTGCTCACCTGCAGATTGGAGGCCTCGTTGTAGAATTCGCCTCGGATGTAGATGTAGGCCGCTCGGGCGCCCATGGCCCGGCCTCCCACCAGGCAGCCTTCCACCAGCTTGTGGGGATCGTGGCGCATGATCTCCCGGTCCTTGCAGGTGCCCGGCTCCCCTTCATCTGCATTCACCACCAGGTACTTGGGCCTGCACGGTCAGCAGGTCAGTCAGGGTGCGTGCCCACCAGGGGGGCCACCAACACCCACACTCCTCCCAGGGCAGCCCCAAGGATGCAACCTCCAAAGACCTATTCCTCTATTCCCTCTATGGGGGAGGCTTCAATCTCTGCCTACAAGACTCTGTCGGAGTCAAAATCCTGAGTGGGCTCTGCTCCGCCCCACAACCCCATGGAGGCAGACTAGAGAGAATTATGTGTCCGTTCACACAAGCCCTGGGAGCATCTTCCCATCTCCATCATCACTGTCTCTAAGGAAACTGTCCAAACTCCTGGGGAGCTCCTGAAACCCGCCCCCCTCGCTCGGCCTCCCCCACACCTGCCATCGGACGGCTTGTTCATGAAGCTCCACTTGAGGCCGGTGGGGAAGCCGGCACCACCACGGCCCCGCAAGCCCGACGTCTTGACCTCGCCCAGGATCCAGTCAGGCCCCTTCAGCAGGATCTCCTTGGTCTTGTACCAGTCGCCACGGCTCTGGGCTCCCTTCAGCCTGGACGGGGTGGGGAGGCCGGTCAGGGGAGGTCCTGGGCTTGGACCCACCAGGAGGCTGCGGGCACCCCTTACCTCCAGTCATGGCGGCCATACAGGTTGGTGAAAATCCGGTCTTCATCCTTCAAGGAGCCAAAGGAGGTTTTCTTGGGTGCTGCCTGGGGGGTAGGGAGAGAGAGAGTCAAGAGATGGGGGTGGGGCAGGGGAGCTCTGGGCCCAGGAGGGTGGGTGGGCTGAGGGGAGGGCACCTTCTTCTACCATCTGCAACCACACACTGGGTGCTTACTGCTGGCCAGGCGCTGGCTATGGCATCCTGCATTCCCCGGACCACCCTGCAGCAGGATGCCCGCTGCCACTTGACAGAGTTGGAAGCGGAACACAGAGGGAGAGCCTGCGAGAGAGCTCTCACAGTAGCAAACAGCAGGGAGCCCGGTAAATCTGGGGCTGAGGCCCACCGTAGCAGATGGCCGCCACACTTGCAAGGCCTGGCCACTGTTGACCGGACTCTGAGTGAAAGCAGGGCCCTGTGCTTAAGACGCGTACTTGTTGATGGGAGAGAAATCCCTCCCTGTGATCAGAACACCCGGTGGATGGAGGGGCCCCCCCGCGGGAGGAAACTGAGGAAGGCGGGGGCTGGAATGCTGCAAGGCACGGTGGGGTGCACCGTAGCTGAGGACACCGGGAAGCTGGCTTCCGTCCCCTTAAATGCACACCTCAGCCACTACCCGGAGCAGAGCGACGCTGTTTCCTGCATCTGTAAAGCCGGACAACGACCCTCGCGTCTCGTCCTGCAAGGCTGTGGCAAGGGGGACGGGGCCAGGGGCGGCCCCTGCACGGTCTTTTTGGTTTTCGCGCTAGCCGCGGGGCAGTCACTCGCCGGTAGTCAGGCTTCCCTCCAGCCAAGCCAGAGAGGCGACCTGGGGACCTGGGGACCACAGATCCGAAGGAGGCCAGCAGCGCGTCCCGGCCCGCGAACCCCGCGGCTCCGAGCCAGGCCGCGCCTCACCGTGTCGCCGCGGAAACGCACGCACACTCGCGCCGGGAGCGGCCCGCCGAGCAGCCGTCGCGCCGCCAGCATCGCGGCGCCGAGCAGGGTCACCTCCCGCTGTCACCTTCACCCCTCCGGGGCTGAGGAGCCGACACGGCGGAGACGCGAGGGGGCGCACCGGAAGAACGTCACGCGCCCCGACGCCGACGGCGCCCCCAGGCAGCCTCGCGTCCTTTCAGCCCCGCCTCCCGGGACCGGGAAGGCGGAGGGGCCGGAAGTGGCCTGTCCGGGCGCTGGATTCTGGGAAATGTAGTCTCACCGGCCTCGGTCCGTCTTCCTCCCTCTGCTGGCGGTACCGTGCACCTGCTCGAATGCTGCGGCTTTGGAACGTCGGGCCCCAGCCTTTCAAATCCCCAAACCGCGCTTGTCGCCCGTGACCGTGGCCGGTCGTTTCCCACTTTCTATTGGCTCAACATTTAGTGAGCACCTGCCGTGTGCCCGCGGGTGCTGAGGGGAGGCGCCCCATGACCTTCTTGCAGTTGGTCTGAGCCCGTGGTGGAATTCAGCTGGCCCCCACGGGTTCCGCAGAAAAGAGACCGAATTTCTTGTTGAGTTCGGAGAACCGGTTGTTAAAATGACACGCATAATCGGGGTTCTCTCTCGGGTGGGCGGCTGGGATGTGGAAATCGCAAATGTACATTCCTTACTGCTTTTTAAAATTTCATCTGCACCGCAGCGTATTATAAGCGCCTGTAGTAATGTCCGTTCGCCCACCGGTATTTAAAAAAATAAGGCGATGCTGTGCTTGCAATACTTATTTATCCATTTCATAAAACTCATGATGCTTTTGATGAAGCACTACCTCGTTATTCCCTTGTCTTTGTTAATTTGTTAGCTAAAAATAGAACAGAAAGAGGAAATACCGCCAATCAGAGGGTGACACACTGTCTCTGCTTTGTGCTCTTGCCCAAATTCCCCTGAGACCTTGAGAGTGAATTATGCGATTTCAGAAAGTGTTCAAAGAGCTAAAAATGTTATCAGAACAATTGTTGTAAGTTTAGCAGAAGCCGAGAGGGGTTCTTCCAAAGATGAACGTATCCTCTTCAGAGAAGAGAAGCTGCCTAACTGATTCTAATCTCTCAAACACAAAGACTCTTGTCTAATTTGCCTACCCCTAAAGCAAGACCGCTCACACTCTTTCAGTATGCCAGCTATTTATAAAATGATCCAGTCAAAATGATCCATCAACTACAAAAATGCAAAACATGGATTTATTTTATGTACTTATTACATTTTTATGAATGCATTGAGAAGTCTTTATATGTTCAATGTATGTTTATGTACCTTGCATAACCTCATGAGTCCATAGTGCACAACACAACCCAATTAATCATGTACATTTTTTGCCATGACCTGAGTTGACTCTGATGACTTGCACTGAATGGGACGAGCCAGAGATGCACAGTCCTGACAGGAGTTCCTGGCAGCCAGCCTCAAGCACACTTCCAAATGACCATCAGTCAGGGTGGACCGGTACTTGGACTTCATGATCTTGGTGTGGGAAAAGCCTGACTTACATCAATGAGTAGAGAAGAGTAATGCAGTCAAGGAGGTAGCACATTTTCTCATGTTGGGGTACCTTCCCTCTGCGAGTAAGTTCTAGCTAGAATTGTTCATGCGCTCTGGACTTCAGCTGAATGCCGGCTGGTAGTGTCAAAATCTCCCATTCCATGTGAAAGTGATACGTTTTTGTCTTCTGACTGGGTCCAGGTCCCCCACTCATTTTAATACTCTTTCTTACGTTTAAGAATAGAAAAACAGGGCTGAGCCCTGGTGGCATGGTGGTTGTGCGCGGGACTGTGGCCCACTGGGACAGAGGTTCAATTCCAGCAGTGGGGCTGGGCCTCCTACTCCCACCACCGCAGAGCTGTGATGCCAAAAAAAATAAATAAATAAAATAAACAAAGGCAGTTGTTTAAAAAAGGCTGAGCCCCGGTGGCGTCGTGGTTGTGCGCGGGACTGCGGCCCACTGGGATGGAGGTTCGATTCTGGATCCCAGGAGCAAAGGCTGGGCCTCCTACTCCCACCACCTGAGGGCAGTGATGCCCCAAAAAAAAATAAAAAAAAAAGAATAGAAAAACACAAGGTCTAAAAATTGGCGATAACTTGGCTTGTCAGTTTTGCTGCACTTAGCACCATGCGTTTGACACCTACGATTGCATCTGATTGGCTGCGTTGCGTATCGGTTAAGTGAAGGGATTGATGGTAGGCTTACATCTATTTCTTTAGTGCCATGCAATCTCCCCACACTGTATTTGCGATTACTAGTAGAGCTGATCGACGTATTGCGCACCCTGCTCTGGAGGAACGGGACCCTTCTCCTAGCATGGAAAGATGGTCAAGCATCCTGAAGACGGCGAACCACACAGCAGAGGACCATAGGCTAAAAGCGAAGAATGTTGCAAGTGAGAACACCAATCAAAAAGCAATATGGAAATACCTTCCATGACAGTTTTATTGCTTTGTTTGGCAGGTATTATTTAATATATTTCATTAATTTTTAAAACTTGTGTGTATCTCTTTTATTCTAACTTAAGGGCTGACTGTATGACATAAGAAACTACCTTACGGTGTACAGTTTCTTTGGACCTAACAGGATCATTAGTGCAGGGAACCAGTTGTGAAACTATTTGAATCCCTCTGCTGGTCTGACCCAGTTGGAAGTCTTGCAGTCTATTAGCGTCCTCCTGGCAGAGCCCGGGAGGAGCACCCTGGTGGCGTGGTGGTTGTGCACTGAGCTTCGAGCCTCATGGTTGGCATTTTGAAACCACCATCAGCTCCCAGGGAGAAAGACTGGCCTTTCTACGCCCGTATAAACAGTGACCGTCTCAGAATCCCACCGTGGTGGTGTCTATGGCTCAGCACTGAGTGTGTTTGAGACAGAGTCTGGACGCATCTTGGTTCTGGAAGGACTGCCGGATGAAGCAAGACAACCCGGAGGCAGCAGGAGGTCTCTCCCCAGAAGATGAACTTGTAGAGTGTGAGGCCAAGGAAAACAAGGA
>PVJH01039679.1:0-16247 GCA_004026705.1 Nesogale talazaci | reverse complement strand
TCTTCCTTATTTAATGTCCAAGTTTCACATGCTTATGAAGCCATTGAAAATACCATGGCTGGGTCAGGCAGACCTTCGTATCCAAAGCAGCGTCTTCTTTTCAACCCTCTAATAAAGGTTTTGTTCTGTAGAGTTCCTCAGTGCAACATGTCTTCTGAACTCTTGACTCTCCTGACTGCTACCTCCATGAACACTGATAGTGGAGCCCAGCAAAGTGAACGTGCTGGCAAATTCAAACTTTTCTTCATTTATCAGCATGTCGCTGTGAGGATGTTGATCCAGCTGTGAGGATGTTGATCTTCTTTGCATTGGTTCTTAATCCATACCGAAGGCTGCAATTCTGGATCATTATCAGCAATGCTTCTAGTCCTCCTCACTTTCAACAAGCAATGTTGTGATATCTGCATATCATGGGTTGTTAATAAGCTTTCCTCCAATCCTAATGCCACATTCTTCTTCATATAATCCAGCTTTTCTGATGATTTGCTTAGAATACACATTGAACATGTATGGTGAAAGCATAAAATCCTATTGCAGAGCTTTCCTTATTTTAAACTATACAGTGTTCCCTTGTTGTGTTCATACACCAGCCTCTTAATCCATGTACAAGTTCCTTATGTGTGCTTGTCTGGGTAAGCTTCAGAAACAAATCCGGGGAGAATCATATGTTTGTAAGAAAAAAATTTGTAGAAAGAGTAATTATACATTAAGAAAACATTGCAGCCCAGTTCAGATCAAGTCCATAAGTCTGATATTAGCCCGTATGTCTGTGACCAGTGGATAAAGTCTTCTTCAGACTCACGGAACACATGCGATGATGCTGAATGCAGGATGATCACAGACCAGTGAGTGGGAAGTCTTGTGGATCCAGCAGTATTGTAAACATCTCTGCTCTAGCAGGGGTCTCCACATGGCTCTCCAGTTCAGGGTACTAGCATAGTTTCATGTGTGTTGTCGGGGGCATAGTCTCCCAGGGAATGAGTCTGTGTCCTGACTTCCTTGAGCTATTTATCTCCTTAGAGCAGTGTTTCTCAACCTATGGGTTGTGATCTCTTTGGGGGTTGAATGACCCCTTCACAGAGGTCGCCTAAGATAATCAGAAAACACACATTTCCTATGGTCTTAGGAACCAAGGCACCACTTCTCTACCTGTCTCTAGGTGGATCCACCCACATGCAGATATCCACATCCAAGCACCCAGTATAAAGACTGCAATCCATGGCATACTATGCTTCAAGACAAAATTTCATTTATTTTTCATTAGAAATAAATATTTCACAATATATTATTACATATTATTTTTGTGATTAATCACTATGTTTTAATTATGTTCAGTTTGTAACAAAGGAAATACATTGTGCATATCAGATATTTACATTATGATTCATAACAGTAGCAAAATTATGTTACAGTTATGAAGTATTAATGAAAATAATTTTGTGGTTGGGTGGTCACCACCGCATGAGAAAATGTATTAAAGGGTCATGGCATGAGGAAGGTTGAGAACCACTACTTAGAGCCCTCAAATAAGTTCATCAAACTACAACCTGATTGAAAGGCTAAATGATCTCTACCCCATTCATTAGTATGTTTCAAATTGACAACAGATTATGCAACCACCACACACAGGAATACCACGAATTCTGGAATTCTGATTGTTCTCCAGGCTATCCATAGCTTATTATGATTTACATAGTTGTGTGCATTTGCAGAGTCAATAAAACACAAGTAAATATGTTTCCGGTATTCTCTGCTCTCAGTTAAGATCACTCTGATATCAGCAATAATATACCTTATTCTATGTGCTCTTCTGAATCAGGGCTGACTCTCTGGTGGCTTTCCGTCAATGTACTGCTACAATTGTTGTTGGATGATCTTCAGGAAATTTTTATTTGCATGTCATATGGATGATATTGTTCTATAATTTGAGCATTATATTCAGTCATCTTTCTTTGGAGTGGGCACAAATACAGTTGTAGAATTTCAGTTTGTAGGTCTGCTTTCATACAAATTTTCTTGCATAGATCAGTACGTATTTCTAATGCTTTATGGGATTAAACAAAACAAAACAAAACGTTTCCATTGTATTTAATCAAATCCTGGTGCCACAATTTTGGTTAATGTTTTCAGTGCAGTTTCAGCTTCTTTCTTCATTACCACTGGATCTTTCTCATATGCGGCTTTCTGAAATGATGGCATTGTTAGGTAGCTAGCTAAGGGCCAAGGGGGTTGTCCTTCCCATGCCTGCAAAGACTCACATAGAGGAGGCTGGAAAGTTATCAGGCAAAATTAGACACCTATGAAGATCCGAATCTGAGTTTGCTCATGCACAAGCCCTGAGCCAGATGGGAGGTACACATTGGAACCTTATGAAATCACACAGGTGAGCTTAATTGGCCAATGATGTCAAACAATACCATCAATCACATCTCCCCACCCAAGGTTTAAAAGATCCTGCCTGAGGGAAGACCTTTCTCTCTTTTACTTTGCTCTGGTCTTGTGGCATTTCAGATGGTGGGAGTGCAAAAGCATTGCTTGGGCATGTCCCTTCAGGGCCCCCTCCAGGTCTGCTCAGGGGCCACATGGGCTTAAGCTCACAGGCTCTTGCCCTCTTGCCTTCTTGCTCCCTTGTTTGAGCTCTTACCTGTTCTTGATCACAGGTAGGTGGAGGGCGTGGGTCTCCCTGATCCAGGTGGGTGCACATGATCCTGATCAGGGCCTATTGGGACACACATGTGGCTTGCCCCACATGCTCTTTGTCTCTAGGTTTCTTGGACTTGTGGCCTCCTGGATCTGCACTTGAGAGTGCTCTTTTCTCCGTAGTTGTTCATGCCCACTTGTCAATCCCAGCCTGGCTTCTGCGCAGCTTGGCACACTTACCAGAAATAGCATCTACCTCTTTGAGATGGTAACACCTAAGACATCTTGCCCTTCATAAACGTCTACTTGATCACAAACCGTGCTTCAGCGTGAATTCTTTCAGTATGTGGAATAAAGAACTGAGGTATTACCCACTGCAGAGGCCTCACAGAATGCTTCCTGTTTCTTTCTGGTACAGTGTTTTTTGTATATGGGTTACATCCTCTTTTGATGCTTCCTATAACATGCTAAATTTTGATAATAGAATCTTTGAATTGCTTAGTTTTCTCATATTCAGATATGCTGAGTGCAGTTTTTGTTTCCATTTTTATTTCCTAACTCTAGGTCTTTGCATATTTAATTATAATATTTTATTTGGTCTCTTAGCTCTTCCATTTGAAATTGTTTGACTCTTGCATTTCATTTCTTCCATTTGACATAGTTATTCTATGATTATGATCAAGTTGCATAGCTGCTTTCCTTTTATGGTCATAGTTCCTTAGTGATACGATATCAGAAATAACAAAAGTGAATGGTTTTGAGGAACAGACATTTATTTTCTCACAGTTTATGAGGCTAAAACTGAGAATTCAGGGATCTTGTCCTAGGACAAATCTTTCTCCATCTGTTGGATTTGAGGAGATAACACCATCTCTTTTCAGCTCTGTTTCTCTCTTTTTATTTTTTCTGTTTCTCATTTTATCAGTGACTTCTATATGCTCTGGATTTACCAACCAGCTATGATGTGAATAACAGCTCATTTGATATCTCAAAAGTGATTGAGTTCCTTCTGTCCATTAATATGATTTGAACACTCTTGCACTTCATGTGAATGTATTGGAAAGTAAATTGTCTCTACCCCACCACCATCACCCAGACAGCCCAGGGATTAACAGTATTCCTAACAGGTTTACCTGGATGTGACTGTGATGGAGCATGCCCTAGTGGTTTCGTGACTCGTGACTTTACTGTCTTGTTTTGAAGGTCTTCGGCCAATCTACCTGTCATTTGGGTCCCAATCCAGGTCTTGTTCCCACTTCTTTAGTTCCACCTGTGATGGTGATATATTAATCTGGCAACCTTTTGTTTGGTTTCAAAAGTGATACCTCTTCTGTGCCAATTACTGCTACTAGTACTCTTTGCTATACTGCAGAAACATTAACTTCCCAGGAATATTTTTTAATCAATAAAATATAACAATAAAATGGAGAAACAATGCTGCAGCACTCAAGACATATGCGAGACACAAGATTGGATATTGCTGTCCATGAGCCAAAGCATGTACTGTTTTCTGTTTAACTTTTTATTTGTAAATAGAAAAGGATGGCTTTAAATAATGACAGTACAGCATGTACAAACAATGACATAAGAATTTACTTTAGGTATATATGAATTATACTTCTATTACATACAGGAAGCTGCTGCAGTCACTATATCTGGCTAGAACTCATTCTCCTTGAGATTTCAGAAGTCTATAATCAATTGAAGAGACCATGGAAATATTGACCAGAGGACATTGTCAGAACAAAAGTTTTATAGCACATGACTGAATGTAATAAAACAGTAGGGGACAAAATTTTAGACTACTTACTGACATACATAAAGACAGACACATTTAACTGTTTTAAAGTATTGAAAAGCATGCTTCACGAGTCAACTGAAAAAAATTTAAAAAGCATAACAAAGATAATGTTTTCCATAGTTGTTTGGTAAATAATTCTGGATGTCCCAAAAGTTTGTGAGAAGCCATTGAAGATAGACTTAATGATCTCTAATTCTTTGGAACAGAGGGAAATGTAGGAAACCAAAGACCCCCCCCCCCAAAAAAAAGAATAAACACATGTCTCTTCTTTTTTTGCTGTTTAACATTTTCATTGATATATAAGCTCTCTAATTCAATATTGTGATCATATTAAAAACTCTGGAACAATCCTCCTTCAATCAATTTAAAACATTTCTTCTTTCTTGTACTCATTATTATTAGTCTTCCACTCCCCACCCCCTAACCATCCTGTCATAATTCCAAGACACCATTGATCCAGTTGCTGTCTGTATAAATTTAGTTTGCCAAATTTCATACACAGAAAAACATACTACCTGCACCCTCAAAAAAGACAAAAAAGCTCCACAGAACCAACAGAAGTAACACAATAAATGAGAAAAATCTCAATTAAAATGACAATATTTAGAAACTAGAACACATTTAAAATGGGTTCAGAGAGATTGAATGATGAAGTGATACATTTCAACATAAATGCAGCTACCATGACCTGTCTTCCAATACACTCTTCATGATATCTATCATGAAGCTATCACATCCCTGGTCTATGCTTAAAGGACGTTCTACAAAGCGTCATCCATGCAGAAACCTTGCAAATGGATTTGGTGCTTCCACTATCAGGATTGTTTCCAATGTAAGCTCTGATATGATTTCATTCTTGGATTGAATTTTATTATTTACCATTATGGTAGCATGCATCTTTGGTGTGAACTTCATTGGTGTCTGACTTGATGACTGTCTGTTTGAAGACAGCCATTAGGATTCATGAAACGATTCCTTCTGAGAGTCGGCACGACCTGTTATTGACAGCACTTTACTCTAGCCTACATTGCGTCAGTGATCTCTCCATGAGGACGTGCAGGAAGATGAGTCACATGATAAAAATTCTTAGATTGCAACTAGAACTGGGTGAGAACCCCGAATCCATATGTTATGTATGTGTCTGTGTGTGTGTGTGTATATATATATATATATATATATATATTTCTGACTCTAGAGACATCATTACTATTTTATGTATCTTATGATAGAAAATATTATCGATAATCTGAAATCAGTACCTAGATTTTGCCTAATTGTGGACCATTCTGACCAGGGACACTAACAGATGTTCCAGATAGAATGGAATAAAATCATAGGACAAAATTAAAATTTCTAAAAAAAAACCCGGGACTGATTGAACTAATATGTGTGGGGCTTGGACATGAAACCACTCCTAGATGATGCCTTTAATTCCAATAATAAGATTATGAGAGAAACACCTTGAGATATATGTATATGTATGTGTGTGTTTCTGTATGTATATAAGTTTGCATATGTACATATATGTGTGTATGTGTATATATATAAAGAATGCTTTAATCAGTTTTTAATTTTTTTTACATTGATGATTAGAAAATTGAAGTCTAGCATCAAGGAACTTAAAATTCTATTAGTGTAAATGAGGGGGAGTACAAGTTGAGACCCAAAGTCTGTCTGTAGGTAATGGACTTCTCCTTACAGAGGGATCACAGGGAGGAGATAAACTTGCAAGGGTGTAGTGTAGCAATGATGAAACATACAACTTTCCTCTAGTTCATCAATGCTTCCTCCTTTCCACTATCATGATCCCTATCCTACCTACAAATCTGGCTAGACCACAGGATGTACACTGGTACAGATAGGAGCCGGAAACATAGGAAATCCAGGACAGATGGTCCCTTCAGGACCAGTGATTAGGGTGGCAATACTGGGAGGGTGGAGGGAAGTTAGGGTGGAAAGGGGAAGCTGATTATAAAGGTCTACAAATAACATCCTCCCTGGGGTACAAATGACAGGGAAGTGGGTGAAGGGAGACATCAGTGAAAAATATGATAAAGTAATAATAACTTATAAAGTATCAAGGGTTTCCTTGGGGAGGAGTGGGGAGGAGGGGAAATTGAGGAGCCGATGCTAAGGGTTTAGATAGCAAATGTTATGAGAATGATGAGGGCAGTGGATGTACAAATGTGCTTGACACACAGATGTGTTTGGATTGTGAGTTGTATGAGCCCCCAATAAAAGAATAAAAAGAAGATTTTTTTCAATGAGGAGCTAATATGAGTTTATTAAGTAGAAAGAAAAGGTTTTGAGAATGATGATGGCAACAGATATACAAATGTGCTTTTCATACAATGGATGGAGGGATGGATTGGGATAAGAATTCTATGAGCTCCCAATTATTATAGACAAAACTTTAGCCAAACCAAAAAAAAAAAAAAGAAAAGTAAATAGAAGTCTAGATAGATTAGATGTCATGTCCAAGGAGCTGATCAAGGCTTAGAATTCATTTTTTTGAATTACATTAAGTACTCACCTTGACAGAATAAGTATAATTTAAAATATAAAGGTGGTCATGGGAAGAGGAGCAGCAAAATTTAATGACTTAAAATTGTTTCCCAACGTCAACAGAATTCCAGCAACATTGCTTCAAATATGATGAACACCATATAAGTTTGTTCTCACTTGATAAATATGACCATTTTGAAATGATTCCTTTAATGGCATTTTCACAAGCTGTTAATGGCTACTGTGGAAAGAACCTACTTCGTATGATCTGATCTGTTAAAATTCATTCCATAGACATTCTCCCCCTCTAGGTTGAGGGCCTCTTGTTGACTTTAAGTATAACCTACCTCCTTTTTCTAACTTTACATTTAATTTTTTATACTTGCATGTATGATTGCACAGTGCAGAAAGCCTGTGGTCACAAATACCACTCAGATAATGATATAGCCTACTATCCTTCATATACAGAGAGCAGCACACACAAGCAGCACACACAGAAACAGTTGAGATTTGATGGGACATGCAGTATACATTCCTTTCTAGTATGACATATGATGCAGAAAAGCAAAAGTAGAAAGTAGAAGGATATTGAACAGCTCAGCTTCATGAAAATTTTTATTTGCTCCTAAGAAGAAAGAATTGATACTGTCCAATGTCAAAACAAATGAATAAATACATTTTTGTTATTTGGTATATATATGATATTATTTACACAATATCAAGCATGATAAAGATGATCACCACCACTAACACTAGTATGAATGTATAGTTTCTTTAATTTTTATTGCCATATCCAGATAATAGTAAACATATACTTATATGAAGAAAATAACTCCATTCTGTAATTCTTGCAATGTTAAAAAGTATTTTTCATATTGTGTACTCATAAGCATATATTAAAAGAGTTATTTAGTGATATTAAGCACAGTATATAGTAGATTTTCAAAAACTGTAACTCAAGAAATAAACTCACTGCCATTGACTCAATTCTCACTCACAGCACATTTTGCATTTAAAGGTCCTTTTGGTAGTCAATCTGTAATTCACTCACCCTTTCCATTGATTGTGTATTTAGGTAGTCTCAGTTTCTGCTATTACAAATTATTCAGTACTGTATATAATTATTATTAAGCTGATATTGTGTGTAAAATATTTCCTAAGATATATTTCAAGAAAAGAGATTGCTTATATTGCCTTTTATTAGTGTTGGAGATAAAAATTTTTTCCTATAACCTGTTATTCTTAAAGACAAAAGCAAAATGTGTCCGTTTTATTTTTTTAAAGAAATACTTTTCTTTATTTCTGTTCTTACTTTGATTGGAAATTTTATTTTATTTATTTATGGAATTTCCCATTATAAAATATACTGAAAGTGAAGATATTACAAACTTTGTTGAATAAATATGGATGGAAAAGTACAAAGAGTTGTTATATATCATAAATGATAATCAAATTCCTAAATACAAATGCCAATTTTTTATTAATTTAAGAGAGAAAAATAGCTGCATAGTACCTAATTACTGAATTGCTGGGAAAACTGTTGAAAAAAAGTAAATCAGTCCTTGCAAGTTCTGGGTAAACTAGGATACATTTTCATTGTCTCTTGAGTGTGAAATGAAAATACAGAGAATATTTTCACTTGGAAATGGAAATTGTAGTTACAATACAATACTTTTTTCAAGTTTATTATGGAAGAATCAATAGGTATGGCAACATGAACATTTCCATAAGAACTAAGGAACTGTGTTATTACATCTGTCCTTAATTTGTTTAGCTAACTTTTCTTTCACTGAACTTTTTCTATTATGTAATGTACAAAACCTTGCTAGGTCTCTGCCTCACTTGTGAACTACATTACCTGTGGGACTGCCAACCCAGGGATGGTGTCACTAGAGCTTGAGAATCTTTGAAAAGCTATTTACCATGCTGCTGATGTATACATCACTTGAGCTTGGGATTGTCAGACCTTGTCTTCTTGCTTATTGTTGGTCACCTGCCCTGCTGTTTTCTGTCTGTGGCCAGACTGCCTGACTTGCTCTGCAGAATACTCAGCTTTCTGCTACTTTGACTTTGATCCCAGCATATCACAGAAGTGAGTTGAACAGACCCCTCTGTATTGCTTTGTGGACTACTTAGCTGTTATATTCCTTTGTGCTATATATCTATATATCTTTCATCTATATCTACCTCATTGATACCTACATCTATATCATCTATCTATATAATCATAAGAGTCTTGATTTTGTTCCTCTAGTGATCCCTATCAAACAAAATGAATGAAGAGTAAATTCTTGTGAATTCAGAATACATTCCTCTCCAGCTATATTGATGCAAGAGCTTCATGTAATTATCAAGAAATAAACAAACATGTTTGAAAAAAAAACATTGCCCAGTCTTGATTTGGTTGGATATGATGAAGAAGAACATCACATAAAAAACTATTTTTCACTGTATAATTGCAAATTAGTGCCTAAAACTATTCTGAGCATTACTTAAAAAGTATGCTTCAGTGTATAATGCACATGTTCTACTATAAAAATAAACATTAAAACATTTATGAAATAAGCTTGCATAAAAACCTAACCATAGATCCATTAAAGTTATAAACTCCTATATTTCTGAAAGGCTTCTAAAATTCTAAAAGAAACAAAATTTTACACATTTGATCAATCTATTTTATTAGATAGCTTTTCACTCATAAAACACCTAGATACTGAGATTGAATGAGCAAACTGGAGATGATAATCTATTGTATTGATAATGCATGATGAATTGAAGATGATAAATGTAATCAAAACATTGATTTGTCTAATGAATGTTAAACTATACTGTTCAATAATTTGAAAATGATACTAAGTGTAACAGTAAGACATCATATAGCAGTCTATTAACAGTAAAATACTAAAGAATATTAAATAATAGAAAAGTTATCTTTTCATAAAATATATTCTGAAAATATTATGCAAACAATAATTTGAAGATTTAAAAATTTTCATTCAAAATAGTTTACAATACATTATATAGCTGATTAATAATGTATTTACATGTAAACAATTTTGATCCTCATTATTGTATCTAGCTTAATATGGTTAATATTAATTTAATTTCTGATTTATATTTAATTACTTAAGCGCAATTAATTTCCACAGGAGAAATAAAGATAAATATTTAAACTTGAAGAAAAATAAAAGATTCCTGAACACTATTTCTTACTCTGGTCTTAAGTTCCTCCTCGAAAGCATTTTTGCTTGTTTGTTTGTAATGCACCAGTTTAAGAAACTAGATTTATTACATATTTGGCATCTATCTCTTAGAAAAAGGCGGAGCAACTTGATTTGGAAATCCCATGGCATCAAAAGAGCAAAGCTAAAATGTGCAGTAAGCACACGCTGAGAAAATATGAAAGTCTTTTCTCTTTCAATGAATATAATTTTTCACAAGTAAATATTGTGAGAATCCACTCTCTGCCTGCCATTTAGTATTCGGATTCATACACAAGCTTTCCTCTTTTTCTTCAAAGTTCCAAAAATATAGAGCTTAAATCCTTCTCAAGCCCAAATTCTTTAAATAGTTTTCAGTGGCTGAAGGAAGAGTAGGGGAATCAGTGAGAATCAGGGAAGGAGAGACAAGAGCTAGACAATTTGAGGGAGATGCTTAAAGTTTGGCGCTAAAGGATCCAGGAGTATGGGGAGGAAACAGCCTTCTATACATATGGAAATGTCTAAAAAAGAAATGCAAATTCTCTTCCTTCCACTATGAAGCAGGGGCATGTTTCAGATTGATCTGGTCTGTTATATAGCTCAAAAAATAGTGCTAACATGATTCCATATTCTTGTTCAAGAAATAGCAGCAAAGCAATTAAAGAGAATTCACCTTCTCTTCATTACTTGCAGTCACACACACATTTTCCTCCTCTTTGGTGACAAAGCACACTCATTGCCATTGAGATTATATCAACATATAACTACTCTACAGAACAGAGTAGAACGTGCCCTTGTGGATTCCTTAGGCTGCAAATCTTTATAGTGTAGAAAAACCTTATCTTTCTCCAATGGAGGATCAAGTACTTCTGAACTACTGACCTTGTGGTAAACATGCCAAGAGGGAATGCACTATGCCACCAGGGTATGCTGGGGCACTTTTTCATATTGTGACATATAACCAAGGTCCATTTCAGATCCCTTTTGGAATAGGGCAAGCATAGACAGACATATAAACTCCACATCCAAGGGTATTAGGAGGAATTAATTGCCAGAGAATGACATCATTCTTAGTAAAATGGAAGTTCAAGCTAAATATACAAAGACCCTCAAGATTGATCAACACAGTGGCTGCAACAATGGACTGAAACATAGCACTAGTGAGCATGGTAGTTCATTCTGATGCACGTAAGGATGTCTAAAAATGAGAAGTGATGTCACAGCATTTAACAGCAACAACATAATAGACTGAACAGACAAATACTTAACACATCAGGTTTTCATTTAAAAACAAAGAGAAAATGCATAAGTAAACATAGATTCGTGCTAATATAGGGCATTATACATTATGTAGTAGAAAAAAATAGGTGACAGGAAAGTTAACTAAAATTAAGAACAGCTCCTGTGGCAGTCATCTAATCTAATGCCAATTTGAGGATTATGAGTGTAAGTGAGGAGTTTAGCCTGTTAACATGTAGATAGTCAATGTGACCTCTGTGTGGGATTGGCCTTCTCCTGAGAATTCTGGGAAATCTGGTACTTCCTTCTTGGAGGCAGGAGACAAGATCTCTCTCTTAGTTCACTCCCTTGGAGACACTCAACCGACAAGGCTGACTCCCTGTGAGACATTGCAGCTGACAAGTCACTAGTGCCCGTAGCTGGAAAAGCCACATGGATGCAACCAGACCTCTGAAGCCAGAGAAGCCACAAAGAGATGCCTGGCAGCACTGAGATGCTTATGACATCACTGGATCCAAAGACTTTCTACCCACTGGCTTGTGATCATCATGCATTTGATTTAATTTCATGTTTTTCCTGAGTCTGAGGAAGACTTTATAGATTGGTATTGGACATATGGACTAATATCAGATGTATGGTCTTGGACTGGATTGGGTTGGGATGTTTTCTTAAGGTACAATTACCTTTATATAAAAGTCTATCTTATATACATATGAATTGTTATAGATTTGTTTCCCTAGATTACCCAGACTAATATCGTTTCTTAGTTCTCATTTCAGAAAGCAAGAGAGAGACAGGGCTGGTCAAGCCATTTATCTCTTTGTCCTTCAATCAAACTGCAACCTTATTAATCTCACATGTTTCTTTTGGCCAGATTGGCACAATAAACTTACCTATCACATTCAGTTGGACAAGAATTTAAATCTGTACTCAAATTCAAATTCTTCCATTATCGTTCCTTTCCATCATTTGCAATCAAGTTGATTCTTACTTATCACCAATCCCTGTGTGCAGGGTAGATTGAGTTAGTCCGGGTAGACTAGAGGAACAAATTTCAGAGACACGCATTATAGGTATAAGGAAAGGGTTTATATACAAAAGAAATGTGGCCCTAAGAAGGCATCCCAATCCAGTCCAGTGCAAAGTCATAAGTCCAATAATAACCTATATGCCCGTACTATAAAGCCTGCTTCTGACTCAGGAAGTCACAGGTCAGTGGGTGCAGAATTCTGGCACTGGCAGGGGGCTCCTCATGGCTCCTCGCTCCAGGGCTCAGGTCCATCAACAGTATGCCACTCCAGCTTCAGAGGTCTGTCTTCATCAGGGCTAAGCCGTGTGGTCTTTCCACCAGCTACTCCAGCTTCCCAGCTGCCGCCATTCTGTGTTGCCTGTGGTTAACCATCTCTGAAACTAACTCCCAACAACTGGCGAAGATAGCTTCTCATCTTCAAGTGTGAAATATCGCGAGATTTCCCTGGAGTCTCAGGTGAAAGCCATGCCCACACAGAGGCCTCATCGGCTACTCAATGGCTTTCTCCTGATTAACAGGCCAGACTCCACCACTACATTTCAATCATAAAATTAACATAAGTACATGACTGCCACAGTAGATCTACTCTGTAAGGCTTTCAAAGCTGTTACTTTTTTGAAAAATTATTTTTAAACTTGCCTTTCAAATGTGTATGGATGTGTTTGAACCACCAACCTTTCTACTAGTGATCAATTGCCCATCCATTTGCTCCTCTCAGGTACTCTTAACTCTGACCTATTTCTTTCTTTTTAAAAATAAATCATTTTATTAGGGGCTCATGCAACTCCCACATTTGCATACCTCTTCCCATCATCATCCCCAAAACATCCTCCCTCCACTTAGGCCCGAAGTACCAAACCCCCTCCTATATTTCCCTCCCCACTCCTCCTTTCACAAGAACCCTTAATAATTTACAAATTGTTATTACTTTTTCATACCGTACTCTGTCCGATGTATCCTTTCACCCACTTCCCTGTTATCCTTGCCCCAAGGAGGTGGTCATATATAGATCTCTGCAATTGGTTTCCCCCTTCCACTCCACCATCCTGGTACCAGGACACCCACCACTGGTCCTGAAGGGATAATCTATCTTGAATTCCCCATATTTCTGGCTCCAGTATACATTTCCTGGTATAGCTGGATTTGTATGTTAGATTTGGGATCAGGATTGTGTTTGGAAGGAAGCATTTGAGAACGAGAGGAAAGTTGCATACCTCATTGTTGCCACACTGTATCTTGACTGTCTTCTCTCCTCCCTGCAACCCCTCTGTGAGGGGATGTCGCTTCACCTATTGAAGGACTTTGGGTCCTGACTCAGTATTCCCCTTCATTTATAATGATACTACTTTTAGTTCTTTGATGCCTGACACCAGATCCCTTCAACACCTTGTGATCACATAGGTTGCTGTGCTTCTTCCAGGTGGGCTTTGTTGCTTCTGAGGTAGATGACCACTTGTTTACTTTAAAGCTATTAAGATCCCAGATGCCATATCTTTTGATAGCCGGTCAAGATCAGCTTTCTTTACCACATTTTCTTATGCACACATTTGTCATCAGTGAACATATCAGGGAGGTGCACATGCAATGTTACGATTTCTAGTTCTTACATCCTGATAACTGATCCCTTTGGCACCTTGTGGTCACACAGGCTGATATGCTTATTCCATGTGGGCTTTGTTGCTTCTGACATAGATGGCTGCTTGTTTACTTTCAAGCCTTTTTTTTGGAGGGCACCACTGCTCTCTGGTGGTGGGAGTAGGAGGCCCAGCCTTTGCTCCTGTGGAGCCACTGCTGGAATTGAACCTCCATCCTAGTGGGCCGCAGTCCCATGCACAACCACTGTGCCAAGGGGGCTCAGCCCTACTTTCAAGTCTTTAAAACCCCAAGAAACTATATCTTTTGATAACCGGAAATCACCTGCTTTCTTCACCAATTTTGCTTATGCACACATTTATTTTCAGTGACCCTGTCGGGAAGGTGAGCATCATGGGATGCCAATTTAATAGAACAAAATGTCTTGCACTGAGGAAGTACTTGAGTGGAGGTCCAATGCCCATCTGCCTTCCTAATACTAAACCTATAAGTATATGTACATTGATCTATTTCCCCATTGTCCTATGTATACCCACTTATGTACATGCCTGTATTTAGACTTCTTTAAATGCCCTTTACCACTTAATTCTTTCCTCCTCTATTTCCTTTTACTTTCGTCTTGTCCCACTATCATGCTCAACCTCTATTGGTGTTTCAGTATTTTCTGGTTTGAGGGCACAATAGGGATTGATCAAGAGTAATGTAGCTTTGACCCATTTCTTATGAATTTTATAACACCATAAAATTGCATAACTACTTCACAAGGCTTCCTACACCCTTAGACAAGGATTACCATAACTAGTTTAAGGATCTGTTCATCCCCTTACCCACCCCCGAATAAGGATTTGTTTTAAGGACAAAATAGTTCTTTAAAAAATCTTATTTTCTTTCCTGTAATGTTTCAATATAATGATGATTACATCTCTATACAACAAAGGAAATTAAGTCAGAAAGTATTTTCCAAGTAGGCGTTTTTTAATTTAAAAGTTCTTGAATTGAAACATAGCCCTGGTGTCATAGTGGTTTATGTCTTGGGCTGCTAACTGCAACATCAGCAGCTTGAAAGCACCAGCCACACTGAGAGAAATATGATACTTTCTACCCCCATCTATATATATGTGTGTATATATATATATATATATATATATATATATATAGCCTTGGAAACCTACAGGGGCAGTTTTACTCTGTCCTATAGTGTGAATGTGAGTCAGAATTGGCTTGATGTCAGTGAGCTTTGAGAGGTAGCATGAGCTTTTATTACCAATAAATTCTGTCCGGACCTGTCTCAAGAGATGACATTGCTTCAGTGAGCACAAAGTGACTGCATGTACTATAATGTTCTGCCTAGAGGTTTGTGGTTTGATAGGAATGTTACCATTAATTGATCAATCATCTTCAGGTCCAGAATTGACTTCTGTAGTGGGCTTAGTTCTATAAAGCTTAATTCTTATCACATTTTTTGCTTAATTAAAGGATATTGAATTCCCCAAATCTTTGTGGAGAATTTGATTAATCTGATATTGCAGGATCACAAAAATTCACTATTAAGATCTTGGAATAGGTTTAGACACAATGTTTAACTCATATACACTGTTGAAAACATACATAATTGTATTCACTTAAAGGAACTGTGACATCAAGTTACCATGATGGTTTTATTGTTGATTTGCTTTGATTTTGTATGGTTAAAACAAGTAACTCTCCACTCTAACAAATAAGAATGGAAATATCTTCTAGGTCTCTTCATAAAATAATTCCTAATGTACTCACACTAATAATTAAAACTTCGAGATGTGAAAAACTCATTGCATTTGTTTGCAGTTAACTGTGCTACTGATCAGAACCAATTCCTTACAGAAAGGTAAGGAATCTTTGTTTGATATTAGAAATTGCAAAAAAGGAAGAAAGAAAGAAAGAAAAAGAAATTGCTGGATCTTTCAACGAAGAAATGGGAAAGTTGTTAACCAACAATGGATTTGATTCTGTTGGCAGAATGGGTTTCTGTATATTTGAGATCAAGTCTTGTAAGTGTACTTCAAATAAAAAAAGTATTAGATGACTCCTTGGCTCCTTGATAGAATTTCTCTGTGACTCTTTAGATCAGAACTGGACAGGTTTATATTTTGACAGGTAACATATGAACCAATCAAACCACAGTCAAGATTCTGAGAGTTTAGAAACATGTGTTTGTCTTTTTCAGCTGCCTGTAATGAAATGCATTTGATAAGAGAACCTA
>PVJH01039678.1:0-16271 GCA_004026705.1 Nesogale talazaci | reverse complement strand
CCAAACTGCCCATTTCCAAACCAAGGGCAGGGGGACAGGCTGTGGCTGTCCGGGAGGTGGGGGGAGGGGCTGACAGGGCCATACCTTGGTGCAGTTGTCACACACCACGTCCCGCACGGACTCCGAGGAGATGAAGTGGTGCAGGCAGAGGTCCAGGGTCAGTGGGTGACCCTACAGCAGGAGCAGAAGAAAAGCCTCAGGACCGGGTTGGGAAGTCAGAAGTCCCCCACACTTAGAACCAGCACGGCGCTCACCACAGCAGGAATGCTCTGCTGCTGCCAGGTTCCCACTCTGACAATGCCTAGGCTGGCCCCACAGTGCTCCAGCCGACAGATAGGGGCTGTGCGCGAGCACGCGCACGCGTAGACGCACACACACACACACTCTCTCTCTCTTTCTCACACACTCTTACAATGCACTCTCTCGCTCACCCCCCAGTTACACTCTCAGTTATATACTCTCTTATATACACACTCTCCATCCCCCCCAGTTACACACACACTCTCTCTTACACACTCTCTTGCTACCCCCCAGTTACACTCTCTCACACACACTCTCTTACAGTTACACATACACTCTCTTGCAAACACACTCTTACAGTCACACACACACACACACACACACACACACACTTTCTGCAGCAGGAGCCATCCCTCCCCCAAACTGAGGCCCGGCCTGGCCCCAGTGGACTCGTGGGGCCTGGGTGTCGGAGCGGAACTGGGCTCGGTGGGCCTTTGGGGGCTGGTCTTTCCCTCCCGGGCACCTTGGGGTGGACTCACACCGCCAGCTTTGGGACAGAAGCCGAGTGTGCTGGCCACGGGCACCACCCAGGGACGCCTCGGCTCCAGCAACCCGTGGCTGCTAAGCCAGAGTGCCAGCCACGCGGTTCCTGAGCCCCATGAGGTGCCTCAGAGGCCCGTTCCAGGTGAGCGCCCGCGACAGGTGCTCGGTGCACCAGAGGGCAGTACGTACCCATGTGGCGGCTGGGATGCTCAGGGAGAGGCTGTCAAAGGTGTCAAAGCGAACAGGGCTCTGGAACAAACAGGAAGGATGCGCTGGATGACGTGACCGAGGCGTTGGACGTGGGAGGGTAAATGGCTGTGAGACAGGCCCACGTGAAGATGCCCACCACGAGACCATTGAGAGCCCGCCCACACGAACGGATAGCCTCGGCACGGCAGCTGGAGGCACACACACCTGCCCCGGCAATGTGGGGACTTCATCCTGGTAAGTAAGCCTGACACGGCTACAAAGACGGTCATACCTGCCTAAAATGTCGACAGTGCACCACTGTAACTAAGCGATGGCCTATGGACGGTGAGCCCTGCAGGGACTAGGAGACTGCCATCTAAAGTCACCGGGAGAAGGACACAAAGTGACCGAAAGGTATAATGCTCCCTCCGGCTGTGCGTTCACAAACAGAGTGGTCCGTGTACACACGGAATTCCACTGTACCCATGATACAACTTCCAGACCAGGAAGGAACTGTTTTCAAGATCAAGACAGAGGTATCCACGATATAGTTTTATATACTTTGTGGCAAAGAGGCAAAATTAAAAAAAAAATACGCTCTACCTGCAACAGCATCCACCCTGTACAGGGAGGAACACGCAGCCCTCTGTGCTAGCAGGATCCCGGGTGGGTTAAAGGAGAGGTCGGCCGGGCTGTCAGAGACTAGGAAACCCACCCGCACCCAGAGGGGCGCCACCTCAATCCTCCACCCTGCAGGGCTGCTTTAAAAACATAAATGGACCACCGGATTCCGAGATGGGTGTGGCGGGGGTGGGGAGAGAACTTCCTTATAAAGAAACACAAGGAATGAGGGCCTTTGAAGCAGAAACAACTTAAGTGGAGACACAATAGATGGCCTTTTCAAAAACCCAAGCTCCCTGCCATCGACTCAGAGAAGTCCCATCTTTTCCCCTCTGAGGGGTGGGCGGTTTTGAACTGCTGTCGGGGTGTTCGCAGGATGGACTACTTTTCAGGAACAAAGCGAATGAAACATTGTGGCAGACCTCTGAAAGCATCCTGCTGAGACAGCCCATGCAGAGGATTGTGGAGGGGCCCTGCAGTGGGAATCTCTGTCTTGTTGAGGGAAGGCACACAGGCCCAATGCGGCTGCTGCATGCTTGGGGCTGACGGCGTCGCCATGTGAGGATGGAAGGCATGCTAGTGGTGACTCCAGAGGGGCATGGCCATCAGTCCTGCCCGCTGCGTGTACCTGTGTTAGCCCCACCCCCACCAGGCCTGGGCCGGGCTCACCTGGTGGTCACAGTGTTTGCAGACCATGTTGCTGGTCAGTCTCCCATGGAAAGGATGCGGAGACGGCCAGTGGCTGACCGTGGGTGGCCCTGGCCCTGGAATACAGACACGTCTCTGAGGCCACCTTCAGTTCTTGGGGCCACTTACCATACCCGCCACCTCCCCACCCCCCCCTCGCCTGCATATGCACATGGTAGGCACTCCCCTAGGGGTGGGAGCAAAGAAAGTTCCAGGAGAGTCAAGAGAAACAGCTTGGACCTGATTGACTTCCATCAAGAGAGCCCTGGCCCCTTTGCTGGAGAATTATGAGTGGTCTATACCTGTCGTTAATGCGTGTATGACGGGACGCTGTATGTACATGTCCTTTCTACATGTATGACGAGCACACTGTATGGAAATGTCCATTCTGCATGTGATGGGCACACTGTATGGACATGTCCATTCTGCATGGATGATGGGTACACTGTATGGACATGTCCATTCTCCATGGGTGATGGGCACACTGTATGGACATGTCCATTCTGCATGTGATGGGCACACTGTATGGACATGTCCATTCTGCATGGATGATGGGCACACTGTATGGACATGTCCATTCTGCATGGATGATGGGCACACTGTACATGTCCATTCTGCATGGATGATGGGCACACTGTATGGACATGCCCTTTCAACATGGATGATGGGCACACTGTATGGACATGTGCATTCTGCATGTGACGGGCTGCTATATTTGACCAGGGAATGCTTGCTCTCGGCCATCCAGCCTCTCCCGTCTCACACCCTCCCTGTGGGTTTCCGAGACTGAGCAGAGAGCCTCATCTTTCTCTTGTGGAGGAAGGGTTGGTTTCAAACTGCTGACCTCGTGAGATAGACTGGCACTAGCCACCGCAAGGCCCTCTTGTCGATTGCTGAATGACCGGCTGCCTTGCCCCCATCTCAGAAAGTTCCACTGGCACCCTTGGTTCTGGAGAGCAGAGCTTCATAATTAATAAATGGGTCCTTTTGATGTTGTCACCAGGATATTAAAATCAACGCCGTGCCCTGTAACTCTGACTCTCAAGAATAACGACATTGCCTTTGCTTTCTGCCTCTGTCCGTGCTTGCTGAAGTCCCGGACAAACAGCAGATGAGTGTTTGCCCTAAAGACTGCAATGTCCCCTCGGGACTGTCATCAAGGATTTTAGATTCTCACAGTCTAGGTATAACTGAATAAAGTTTTCTAAATTATCAAGATGTCATAGTGGCTGCCCTTTATCTGAACCCACAACACCTGACCAACGCTGCTTTGAGGCCTGGGAAGGAAGAGGAGAGTTTTTGCCCTTGTAAAGGGTTTGAGCCCCGCAAACACGTAGGGGCAGTTCTGCCCTATGCGCTCTGAGTCTGGACTCAC
The DNA here is from genome assembly GCA_004026705.1 of Nesogale talazaci. Classification (NCBI taxonomy): domain Eukaryota; kingdom Metazoa; phylum Chordata; class Mammalia; order Afrosoricida; family Tenrecidae; genus Nesogale; species Nesogale talazaci. Next base: position 12,616 of record PVJH01039678.1, on the reverse strand, counting down.
TCGATGGCAGTGAGTGTGTGTGACTGGAGAGTGTGTGTGAGACGGTGACAGTAAGTGTGTGTGGCTGTGTGAGACAGCGTGACTGAGGGTGTGAGACTGAGTGTGACAGAGTGTGTGTGACTGTGTGTGATTGAGTGTGACACTGCGTGTGATTGTGAGCGTGTGTGACTGAGTGTGACTGAGTGTGACTGGGTGTGACTATGAGTGTGTGATTGTGTGTGAGTGACTGTGAGTGACTGTGTGAGACTGAGTGTGACACTGAATTGTATGACTGCGTGTGTGTAACTGTGTGTGTGATTGAGTGTGACACTGCATGTGTGTGAGTGTGACTGTGAGTGTGACTGTGAGTGAATGTGTGTGTCTTCAGAGACTGACTTCCAATGGATGCACTGCCATTGGCGCAGGGTGGCGCCAGGGACCATTCAGTGATGGAAACGGCAGAGATCTCAGGATAAGCGGGATATTCTGTGGAGGTTGGGTACAGTATGCTGGTGAGAAAGCCACTTCATCTCGGTAAGCATAAGGGAACCATGGAAAGGTGTCTCCAATCCGGACCAATCCTGCAAGCCCCTCTAACATGACGCCCGCGTGCCAGTCACCGCCCAATCCTACTCCGGGCGTCCACCGCTCGCTGCCAACCGTGTTGCTGTGGCAGTTTCCTTTGCCCTCCCGCATCCTTTGTGTCTCTTTGAACCCCCAGGCCTAGTGGTGACCTCGGGGTAATATCCCTCATCTGGGTGATAGCTGTGCTTGTCCTGGTTTAGATGGAATAAATGTTCTTTTTTTTTTTTTCTTTCTTTCCCAAAGGTGGGTCCCAAATAGGTGCTTTTGCAAGCAGAGCGCAAGTTCCTTGTGGACGGGACGAGGCCAGGACAGGAGTAAATACAAACAAGCAAATGGCGGTCATCTTGAAAAAGCGCTCATCGCCTACCTGGGGTGCGGCAGGTGATCTGTCTGGGGGCGGCCTCCGCCGGCTGCTGTGGGAGCAGAGACACAGGCTGAGATCCCCCCCGCTCGGCCCCCCCCCCCCCCAGTGCTTTCTGTGCCTTAAGGCTCACTTCTGAAAGGAGGCGCCCTGGTGGGGTCGGGTTAAGAGTCAGGCTGCTAGCTGCAAGGCCAGCAGTTTGAAACCACGGGCTGCTCCTCCAGAGACAGACGGGCCGCCTGGGAAACCCACGGCCACGGTTCCCCCTGCCCTAGAGGGTCGCTATGAAAGCCGCGTCTTTCCAAAGAGGTCCCCCTCAGCCCCTGTGGCTTGTTGCTGCCCGGGCCATCAGCGAGGGCAATCCACACCCATTTCCCCTCCCTGGAAGCCTCCCTGCCCTTTTGGCCAACACCCCCTTGCCCACGGGTTCTGGGCGCGCAGTCTCCTTTGGCGTGGCCAATGAGATGAGTTTCTCGTGCCCCTGGGTTTCCACGGGGCGGGTGTGTGAGAGAGAAAGATTCACTCTTCCTCCCCAGAGCCAGCACGGCGGGGGTCACTGTACAACTGTCACTTCGTCCACGTCACCCGCTGTAGCACGCACCTCAATCCCCACCCGTTCTCCCTCGCACCCTTGCCTCTCTGTGAGTCTTAGCGTCTGCCTTTGGGGCGAGGCCCAGCTGGCCCGGGTGCCGGGCTTACCTCCAAGGAGTGCACGTCGAACAAGTGCGCCACGCGGGGCTGCCGCTCCCGCTCGTCCTCCAGCGACGAGGTGAGCACATGGAAGAGCTCGTGGGCGTCCTGCTGGGGCAGAGGGCTTCAGAGGGGTCGCCCCTTGGAGTGTTCCCCAGGAGGACACCCCCCAGGCGGGAGGGGGGTAGGCCCTGGTGTCTAGTCAACCAGAAACCAAGCATACTGCCGTCAAGTGGACCCCGGCTCACGGCAGGCCTATGGGGCAGGGGCACTGCCCCTGCAGTCCCCCGGCCGCCCGTCTTCCCGGCGCTGAGAGCCCCGTCTTTCTCCTGCGGAGTGGGCTTGAACCACCATCTCTGTAGTCAGCAGCCTGGGTGGACAAGCGGGTCTCAAGGGCACGGGCCCATGTGCATCAACCTCTTTCTGACGGGGGGATTCTGCCTGGGGTGCATGCGGTGCTCTCAGCCGCCACAAGGGGGCGGGCTGGCGGCGCACCAGCTCAGGGGCAGGTAAGAACCCAAGGTTGGCACTGGAGCCCCAACCAGCCTTGGTGGGAAGGGAGGCGAGGTTGACCCCATGATACAAGCTGTCTTTGAGAGGTGCCGCCTGTAGACTCAGGGAACCGACCTCAAAACCCACCCCATTCCTTTTTCAGCAGGTGGGAGAAATGCTTTAGGCAAAAAAAAGTTTGGGAAAAGCCAACTGAAATTGCTTTCCTCCCAGACTTCCTGCGGAAGAAAGACCTGAGATCAACGACGAAAAATGAAACATTGTTTCAGAGGCCATGTGGACTCGGGAAGGACAGCCTGGAAATAGTCCCTGGGCCAGACAAGTCAAAAACAACGCTCAGACACCCAACAAAAAGGGTACATCCTGGGCACCTGCAGAGGCTTGAGAGACACGGGAAGGAGGAGGGTTGGGGGGCAGCTGGTTCTGCAGGGCCTGAGCTTCATTGAGAGGGTCTGGACCCAGGCAGGAGGTTTAGCAAATGGCTTTACCCATCAGGCTTCCTGTGAGGGTCTCACTACTGGAACAAGTCCCCTAGCCCCCTCCCATCTGGCTCCTCTCCAGGGGCCTGGCCTTCCTCCAAAACTCCCCCTCCACACAGGCTCTTGGCTTGTCGGCACTGTCTCTCCAGACCTCACAGGGGCAGGCCCCTTCTGCCCAGCCTCAGGACTCTGCGGAAGCCTCGGAGCGTGGGGGGCAGGGACACTTTCCCCAGCCAATTTGACAAAGTTGCCGCCCTGCCTCAGCCCCACCTGAGTGCTCTCGGAGATCCCAGGGGCCTGCCTGTCCACTCTGCCTCAGGGCAGGGACACGGCCCTCCAGACCTACATCCCGCTCCACTTCCACTGCCCCCAGTGGCCCCTGCTCAATGCCCCGCTCATGGCCAACCCCCCGCAGCAATGCAGTACAAAGCCAGACTTCCCTGTGTCCTGGGCTACCACTCTGCTCCTCCAGCTGCAGATCCCCTTGAAACCCACAGCTTCCCTGACCCCCTCCCCTTCCCAACAGACTCACTGTCCCCAAGCCTGTTCCAGACACAGCCTCTCAGCAGCCTGGGTCACACTCAGCCTGGCCTCCCCGGGCTCCTCACCCGTCTCTCCTCCGTGGGAATGCACTGTGTCCTCTCTGTGCACAGGACCGGGCAGGGGGGCCCCCGGTCTCAGAACAACAGCCCAGGTCAAGGCCAGTCACAGAGTCTGTCTGTCCTCATGCCTCAGCCTCCATCAGGAGCCCGCCCCCTGCCCCCCAGCTAAACCCACTGAGGATGCGGCGTTCACCTGTTCTTCAAACGAGGAGATCTGCCACCTGTTCATTCTTAAGACGTCCAGCAGGCAGCTTGCATCCAAGAGCTCCTCGTCAGGGGCTTCCTGGCAGGACAAAGCTGGAAGCATGGAAGGACAGACAGTTAGGGTGCTCCCCACCTCAGCAGTCTAACCTGGGAGGGAGCCTGGCCTGCCTGGTGCAGCAGTCACCCCCAGATGTGGCCACCCCAGAACCAAACGTGCTGCAGACTCCCAGCGACCCGACAGGACAGGGCGGAACTGCCTGTGTGCTTGTCCGACAGTGCGGGGAGAGAAGGCCCGTCTTTCTCCGAGGAGCACCGGGGGGTGGTTTTGAACAACGGACCTTGCGGTTAACAGCCCAATGTGGAACCGTGGTGGCCCTGGGTTGCCTGCAGGTGAGGGGGGGTGGTGGCCATGTAAAGCTCCTCTCTGGTGCAGTACTCAATCAGTGGAAAGCTCTGCAGATAGCTGTTCCCAGATGCACCCACTCTAAAGCCCAGCCACTTCCCGCAGATGGGGCGTGGGGAAGAGACCCTGGAGGTCTGGTGGCAGAGGGCCGCCTTCTGCACAGGAACATATAGGAAGGGCAGCCAGCGTGCCTGAGACACGAGGATGGCGAGACTTACACCCCAAGTGAATGGGACGTGCTGTCGGGAGGGACGGTCCCTGGAGAAGGACAGCGTGCTGGGTAAGGAAGAGGGGCGGCTGCTCAGAGGACGGCCCTCCAGGAGACGCACTGGCACCGCAGCTGCAACCCTGCCCTTACACTTCACAAAGGGAGGACGGTGCCGGGGCGGGTAGCGCTGTCCCGTTGTCCTTGGGGTCGCCAGGGATCAGGACTGGCTGGACAGCACTTTGCATGACCTCTGGGGGCCCCACAGTACACTTGTACAGCTACCACCCCCTGTGGGGAGGATGCCAGCCCAGGCCGTAGCTCACTGTCTGCAGGGGGTCCCCACGAGCCAGGGGGCTGACTGCATGGCTAGTATCTGAGAGAGACAGGTGCCATAGGCAGCAAGGACGGGGTGCTGACTGCCACCTGTGGGTCAAGACAGCAAACGGGGGGCAAGTGGCTGGGTAAGTGCCAGCATCTGCTGAATGCGAACAAGGAGCGGGGGAGTGAGATCAGTACGAGGAGGCCTAGGGAAACATGCTGGATGAGAGACGTGTGCGAGAGTTAGAGGCCTCAGAGTCCCGCCCAGTCACACACACAGCCCCGCAACGGTGGGGATGTCGAGCAGATGGCTGAGCCGGTGGGAGAGTTGGATGCACCCAAGGATATACATAGGTTCAGCAAAGGATAGTTGAATATAGGCATCTTCCTTTGCTGCACATGTACCCATGATTGTGGTGGAGCTTATGGGCTCTGAAAATCATAGAGACACAACACATACTTGGAGGGAGTAAGTCGCTGGGCTGGGGGCTCAGGGTCAGGGTCTCTGGGACACGGAGGTCAGTGGTCTAACAATTCACAAGGACAGTCCGTTTCTGACTCTGATGTGACGTGATTGAGGTCTTCAAAGCTGTGAGTGGCCACCCAAGGGGCGACTCAGCCATTCCGAGTCCAGAGGGAAGGACAGTGGAAACAAAGAGACTCATGGGCCATTTGAGTATCAGTCTCCCACCACCCAGAGACCAGAAGAAGTAAGACAGTGCCCAGCTGCTCTACAAAGGATTCACCCTAAACGGACGAGCATTCACAACCCCGAGAGACCAGGGTCCCTGGAAGGGTCAAGACGGGTGGCAAATCAAGACTATGAGGCTTAGCCACCCCTCAGGTCTGGCGCTGACTTCAGTCCCTTGTGAGAAGTCAACCCACTGAAGATCAAGAGGGCGGCAGTCACCCCAGCACAGAGAGGTAGAAGAGGAGGAGGAATGGAGACAGGAAAGACAGGGAGGAGGCTGGCGAGCTAAGCGAGGGTCCACTGAGGGTTGACACAGACAATGAGGTTGACACAGAATGTGTCTGAATCGCCGGATGTCAAACTCTGAGGGGCTCTGTACACCGTGACCTGGTTCACAAAGTCAAAGCTAAAAGGCAAAAAAGTGAAGGAGCTCACGCTGCATGGGGTGGACCTGCGTGGTGGCTATCTGTTGTCCATTTGAGACTGAAGGGAGAAGGGGCAGAGTGTAGCCTGTCGATCATTTTGCAGCTTGATGACCTCATTTGGAGGCGCAAAGGAGATAAATGGCTTGCTGAAGGCAAGACGCACGCTCACTCCCTGACAGTTATTCCTGTGGACAGGACATGTGGAGCTGTGCTAGAGCCCTGGAGCTGGAGGAGCCACATGGAGACCCCTGCCAGCACCGAGGTGCTTCTACTGCCACTGGATCCACAAGACTTCCCACCCGCTGGCCTGCGATCTTCCTGCAGTCCACATCATTGCATGTGTTGTGTGAGTCTGAAGAGGAACGTATAGACTGGTATCAGATATACGGGCTAATATCGGATTTATGGACTGGATCTGGACTGGGTTGGGATGTTTTCTCAATATACAATTGCTTCTGTATATAAAGCTCTTTTGTGTGTGTGTGTGTGTGTGTGTGTGTGTGTGTGTGTGTGTGTGGCATCACTGCCCTGGTGGGAGTAGGAAGCCCAGCCTTGCTCCTGGAGAGCTGCTGCTAGATTTGAACCATTGACCCTGTGGGCCGCAGTCCTGCACACAACCACTACGCCACTAGGGCTCAGCCCTAAAGCTCTTTCTTATACACATGAGTGTCTATAAATTTGTTTCTCTTGTCTGCTCGGGCTCACACAGCACACAACGGCAGGACACGGTTTCGGTGGGGACGGGGAGGATATGCTCTCATCTCACCGACTGTGGGGAGGGAAGACAGGGACAGACGTGGCTCGTGATAAAGTGGATTTTGGCCTTGCTGGTCACGCCTTCCGTTTTCACAAGGAGAAGGGTTTGGGCTCTACCTGTGTCGTTAAAAAACGTCTAAAAACCCCAAGTAAGGACGCTGGGGTTGGGGCAGGGGGAAGGCTTATGAGTGGCTACCAGGGGTGGCGTGAAGAGGGGAGGGGTCGCCATCGTTCAGGACGCCAGGCTTCCGTTTTCACGTCATCGCTGTTGCTGTCAAGTCGCTCCTGTGTCGTAGCGGCCCGAGGCTGCGGTCTTCTTGTCGCCGGCAATGGGAGACCTGCCGTTGGGCATTGGTGCAGGCGCTGATGGGTCACTGCATTGCTCCCGTGGGAAACGTCCACTGATGATCCCGGGCGTAATGTCCTCTCTCAGCTCCATGTCCCCACACGAGCCCCCTGGATGTATGTTTCCCACAACAGTGAAGGAGAGAGGAGCAGAAGCCCAGGAGCGAGCAGGTGCATGAGGTGCTGGACACTGCCAGGGGTGAGAAACCCACTGCTGCTCATCCCTGGGCCACCCATGTGACCATCCCCGCTTCAGAAGCCCTCAGGCTGGCATCTCTGCTTCTCAGTCATCGTTTGGGATTCCCTGCTGTTGCCACAGCATGGTAAAAACAAATGACAGCCACGTCCCCATGTCAACAATAGACTCGCAGACTCACAGCTGCTGCCCGGCGGATTCTGGCTCAATGTGACCCTGAGGGCAGCACTGGGCTGCTCCCCAGGGTGTGCTAGGCCGTTGGGCCCTGACGGGGACAGAACAGCCTCGTCTTTCTCCCGAAGAGAAACAGGTGGGATGGATCTGCCAAGCTGGTTGGGGGCAGCCCCCCCACTTTACTCACGGGGCCTCCTCAGACAACCAGCATGGGCTGCCCCAAGATTGCTTGAGGGCCAGCACAGATCGGGTGGGAAAATGTCCCAGGGAAGCACTTTCTGGGCTGAGTGGGTATAAGGCCACTCCCCCCTCCCCACCCCCAATGGTGGGAGTAAGAGTACAACCCCAAAGTGCTCGTGCTGACATCTGGACCTTGGGTGTGCAGCCGTTGACTGTGAAAGTTCCTGTGAGGAAGTCAAGCTCTGTACTCTGTAGCCTGTGCTTCTTGTCAGTTCTCATATGTCAAAAACGCTTTCTGACGAGGATTCTTATCAGCTATATCATATCCCAGGGAGCTCTGATGGGCTGTGAGGGCAAGCAGTGGACTAGAAGGTTGGCAGATCAAACCCACCGGCCGTTCCTCAGGAGGAAACCGAGGCTGCCTGCTCGGGTAGATTCGCCACCTCGGAAACCCTATGCCGGCCACATGGGTTGGAACTGGACTGACAAGATGGCTATGGGTTTGTTTTTGGTCTGATGGAATGTGATGCTATTTGGTTATGGGGAGGAGAAACAAACAAACATGAACCGATATTACATAATTTCCCGATTTATAAGGAAATGGGGGCTTCATTATTCTACCTTCAGACAAGGACGGCCTTCCCCCTCTGTGTCACCGAGGGGTCAGAGATCTCTGTGCATTCACTTGCATTTCCCAAACCCTGTTCTGTGCGAAGCCACAGGGACGCTAGCAGCTACGAGGGGAGCACGCGCCTGACTCAAGGGTCCCATTCGTGTCAACGCAACGTTGGGCTGAACTGCCGTCTCTTCCGCCGCACTCATTCTCCACAAGAGCAACAAGGACGGACAAGGACGCCGGGTCAGAGAAGAGGCGGCTTCCGCGTGTAAGGAGCCCACAGCGGACGCAGGAACCCTGGCCCGATGATGGGCCCAGCTGTGCCTCAGCCTGTTCCTGGAACCCTGCTCTCCTGACGCGGCCCACCGCCCCGCCCACCTCGGCCCACCGCGGGGACATGGAGCTCCTGGGCACCCAGGGCGCCCCACGAGCCTGGGACGTGGTCACATTGGAGACCTTGGTCTATGTGTGTTTCTGGGATGGTGTCTGTTGGGGACCGGGGCCCCTGCCTCAGGGAAGTGATAGCCCAGCCTGGGACACATTGCTTCATGTGTTGACCCTGCTCCACCATGTGGTGTTTCTGCCTTCCCCACAAAGCAGTCGTTATAACTGGCAACTCCCCCCCCCCCCCTACTCCTATCAGGGCAATGATGGTGGGGGGAGGAGGCAGTTGCTCCTGGAGAGCTGCTGCTGGATTTGAACCGTCAATCCTGTGGGCCGCAGCTTCGCACACAATCAATCACTGCACTACCAGGGCTCAGCTATAACTGGCAACTTCTTTTTTTGGTTTTTGAGGCATCACTGCCCCCTGGTGGTGGGAGTAGGAGGCCCAGCCTTGCTGCTGGATTTGAACCTCCAACCCAGTTGGGCTCAGCCTAACTGGCAACTTTTAAACACACACACAGTGGCATCTTTGATTCAAGAAACGAGCCAACCTGTTTCTACTTCCAGAAGCTGCCTGTAATCTCCTGTCCTAGTTCCCCCGCCCCCACCCTCCTTTGGCACCACCCCAAAGCTGTTAACCCCTTGCCTGCCTCTGGGCTTCTTTGAAAACCCACCCCTTTCCACGCCCAACTGGCTACCTTTCAGGAGGCGCAGCAGCGTTAAGGATAAACACTGGTGAGGGGGGCACTCCGGCTGACCCCGGGTGTACTGGCTGGTGAACTCTTCCAGCCACCGGATGAAGGCCGGGCAGGCCGACAAGCCCTGCAGCAGGGAGTTCATGAAGCAGGTGTTGCCCAGGTTGACAAGGCCGGGAACCAGGCCTACAAGGGAGAAAGAACAAGGCGAGGGGAGCCAGAGGGGCGGTGCACCCCGTCCGGCCCCGTTTCTGCTCGGGGTTCAAAATCCCAGACAACCCCCTTGACTCCCAGATCCGGGGCCAACGACTCTGCCCGGGTGGGAGCCTGGCTTTGCCCTTGCCTCTGGAGGAGCCTATCTGTCACGGCAAGGTCCCCTGGACGCGCGGGGACACCGGGCAGCCGTCTCTCCTCTCTTAGGAGGGCGTGTCTCTCCGTGAAGGAGAGGGCAGCAGCCCCCAGAACAGAGGACAGCAATTGTGCCGTGTCACACACATGACAAGGCTGTGTTGTCCGTCTTAAGAACGGTGAATGCAGCGCCACGAGAGAGAGAGAGAGCAGGGCTCCCCTCTTTTGTTGGGGGGAAAAAAACTATCTAAGGACATTTTATTGGGCACTGACATGAACCTCGGCTCAAAGGAAGGCCTGTCTCCAAGGCGAGGTCCTCGGTTTAAAGATAGGAGAGAGGGAAGTGGGGCCCGCTGCCCTCATCATGCCCAGTGTTTGACACTCAGGCGTCCTAGGGGAATGGGTCCCATCTGCAGCCATCTCTGCGATGCCCCCCACCCTCCTTACCTTTCCTTCGTTTCTTTCTCTCTGTAATGGGTCCCCAAATGACATAGATGCCTGCTGCCAGGGCAGCAGCCACACCGCCGATAAGACCCCAGTTCTTCATGACTTTATATCTAAAAAACAAAAGGTGTTTACGGTCTTCCTTCGTCACGGGGCTGGGCCGCGGCGAACCTCGCTGCCTGCAGATGCCTGTTGCTGCACTGAGTCCGCCTCGTGGTCATCCCGTGTGCCACCGACGCCGACCGGCCCCAGAAGGCTTGCTTGGCTGTGCTCTCAGGGAAAGAGCCCCAGGGGCACAGTGGCTGACTGTTCTGCTGCTAACAGAAAAGTGGGGCGTTCAACCCACCAGGGGCGCTGTGGAAGACACATGTGGCGGTCTGTCTCCAGAGAGCCGGACACAGCCCTGGCAACGTGACAGGGCGCACTGAGTTGCAGTCTGTTTGATGGCACATATGGACGGCCCACGTTCATGGAAGCAGGTCATCAGTCCTTGCCTTCCAATGCTGGGGCGGGATGGGTTTGAACTGATGACCTTTTTAGATGTGCAGTTTGGCACAAACTGCCACCCAGGAACCTTTTACACACACACACATACACACACTCAGATGAACCTTTTACACAGGAACCTTTCACACACACAGGAACCTTTTACGCACACAGCAACCTTTCACACACACACCCATACCCCTAACCCCGCAAAACACCACGCTGCCCATGGGCTGGCTCTGACGCACAGTGACAACCCTGGACACAAGGTTTCCGAGACTCCAGACCCCCAGGGGAGCAGACGGCTGCATCTTTCTAAGGAGCAGCGGTGGGTTTGAACTGACCTGGCAGTTCGCTGACCAAGGCTCACCGGACAGGGACCCGCATCAGTAGTACAGAGAAGTCAGGGTCAAAATGACCCACCACTTACCGAGCCCTCAACTTTCGAGTGAATGTAATATATGGTCCTGGCAATCGGCTCGATTAGACATTAGAACTGACAACCCAAGTCTAGGGTCAAGATCACAATCTTACGATGGCCCATCTCATTTGGAGGTAAAGCCACTGTCTCTCTCCCACCCCCCCCACCCCCCGTCCCCATGCTCTTGTCCCGGGGCCTCAGCACTGCTGTCCCTGAGGTCTTGGCCCACCCTGAACATAAGGATCCCTGGTGACATAGAGGTCAAGTCCTTGGTTGCTAACAGAAAGGTCCCTGGTTTGCATCCACTAGCGGCGGCTCCTCGGGAGGAAAACCCAGCCACCTGGTTTAGAAAAAGAAAAGAACCCGCCACTGAAAATCTTGTGAAGCACCATTCTACTCTGCCACACAGGGCTTTCCAGCACTTGAAATCCACTCAATGCCAGCCGGTAACTGGCGGCCAGCAGGGCTCGCAAAGGAAAACTAGGGCAAGTGACAGACTTTGGAAACTCCATTTCGATGTCAAAGGGCAGATGGGGTTGGGGGGCAGGGAGATGAGGGGCCTGGCGGTGAGATCTGGCTTCTCCTCCCTTTGGGTTCAAAGGTGAGTCTACAGGCAAGGCTGTCTCAAGACGCAGCTCCCGTGCACGGCACAGGGGCACCAAGCAGCACTGCGCAGAGGGCTTGCTTCCAGCCCTGGGATAACAGCTCTTTTAATCCTGCTCCAGTTTGCAAGCAGGGAAGCCGACCTGACCAACAGGCCTCGGTCATTTAGGGTCGGCCTGGAGAGGGCAGGTGGTGTGCAGCGCCGAGACCCGGGCACAGGGAAAGGTGGGTCACGAGGAGAGGGGAGCTCTAGCAGGCTAGAGGGGGTTCCTGATAAAACTGTCACCCCGGGGTGACTGTGGGCCCTGGCAGGAGGAAGGATTTTGAAAGGGCAGGAGAGCCGAGGACTGGGTATGGAGCTGGGATGGGTTCAGGAATCCTGGCAGGTAAAGGGGGGTCGTGACTAAGATGGAGAAACCAGACCAAAGTTGAGCTCTCTGGGAAAACTAGGTTCCGATGATCCATCAATGATAGTTCTGATGGGGGGGGCGGGGGATGTGACAGGAGGGCTGGGTATAGAGGAGAGAGTGCAGCAACACACGCTGTGTTTTCAGAGTGGGATCATGTGGGGAAGCCCCCGAGAGAGTAGGGCGCGGGTCCCGACAGCATGGTGGGGTGACTGCAGGGCCAGAGGCAAACAGGACTGTGGGGGTCCTAGCAGGGGGTGGGGTGGGGGTTGGCAGGTGCGTACGCTGACAAGCCCGGGACCCAGGTGGGCGCATTCCTAGAAAGACTGGGGGCGGGGTGGGGTTCTTAGTAGTCCCCGGAGGCGCTCAGAAGGGCCGGACCTGGGGGGGGGGGGGAATGCGCTGACAGAATGGGGGCCGCCGGCCGAACAGGAGAGTGCGGGCCGAATCGCTGTTACCCCAAGGTCTGGGAGCCCGGAGAGGCCCGCCGCGCCTCCCGCCTCCCGGCCGGCGTCTCCCAGCCCCCGGGTCGTGGAAGCTTCTGGAATGACTCTCGGGGCGCTGGGCTCCCCGGCTGCCACCGCCTGCGGGGGCTGCCTCTGGCCGGAGCGGGGGGGGCCCGGCGAGGGTCTCTGCGGCCATCCCGCTGCCGAAGCTCACCTGAGCGCCGCGCCGGTCCGCAGGAAGCGATGGAGGGCTCGGTCGGCCGCCGTCACCGCCGCCCGGGCCCCGCCGGCGCTCAGCATGTCGGCTGCAGCCGCTCCGCCGCGGCCCGCTCCGCCGAGGGGAGGGCACCGACGAGCCCCGCGGCGGCGGAACCCGCGGCCAGTCGCCCGGCTCCCAGGGGGAGGGCGGGCCCGGGACGGACCGGCGCGCGCGCCGGACCGGAAGTCGCCGCCGCCGGAGCGCACCGGCCGTCGGACCACATCCTGCCCTCGGCCGCGGGCGCCGGGGGAGGCGGCGGAGGCGGCGTCCCAGGCCCGGGCTCCTTGCTTTTCCCGCTGGCACCCCGGGCTCTCGTCATGGAAGCGGACGCGCGCTTCCAGGCGGGGCCGCGGGGCCCGATCTGCATGTCTCCGGGCGTCAGGCCCAGGCGACCGGGAGCT
>PVJH01039677.1:0-16253 GCA_004026705.1 Nesogale talazaci | reverse complement strand
AGATCCCTGAAGTTGGTTCTCCCTTTCTATTCCTCCATCCCTCCACCCTCCTGGTATTACCACTCCTATTACTAGTCTTGATGGATCATCTATCCTAAGTTTCCCATGTTTCCAACTTCACTGTACATCTCCTGGTCTAGCTGGATTTATGTGGTAGAATTGGGGTCATGATAGTGGGTGGGAGGCAGCATGGGAACTAAAGGAAGGTTGCATATTTCATACTTCCTACCCTGTATCTTAACTGACTCATCTCTTTGCAACCCCTCTGCAAAAGGATGGGCTATTGATGGGCTTTGGGTCCCCAATCTGTACTCCCCCTCATTAATAATAATATAATTTTAGCTCATTGATGCCTGACACTGGATCCCTTCACCACCTCATGATCACACAGGATGGTGTGCTTGTTCTGCGTGAGCTTTATTGCTTCTGAGCTAAATGGCCGCTTGTTTACTCAAGCCTTAAGACCCCAGACGCTATATCTTTTGGCAGCCGGGCACCATCAGCTTTCTTCACCATATTTGCTTATGCACACATTTGTCCTCAGGAATCATATCTGGAAAGTGATCATGCAATGTTATGCTTTTTAGTTCTTGAAGCCTGATATCTCATCTCTTTGACACCTCATAATTCCACAAGCTAGTGTGCTTCTTCCATGTGGGCTTTGTTGCTTCTGAGCTAGATGGCTGCTTGTTTACTTTCAAGACTTTAAGTCCCCAGACGCTCTATCTTTTGATAGCCGGGCACCATCAGCTTTCTTAAAACTACTATGAAATTATCCATTAGAACTGGTTTGGGAATTGGATTAAGAAGAATTCAAGTAAACCAAGGTCATCAATTGCTGCAAATATGATTGCATTAATTGGTCATCTAACTTCCTTTATAGCTCTTGAGTGATTTCTAAAGAAGCATTGACCTTGAAAAAAAGATTTGCCTTGAATGAAACCACCCAATCTTATTTTATCTAATAAGCATTTGTGGGAAATATATGCTATGGCATAAGGACTGAAATTTATTTCAAAATACAAGTTGTGTTTTGTAAAGCATATCCGACTGTTGTCGATGTGGCATTAGTTAGAGATAGCTGCTGTTGTTGGGGGACACTGAGTCAAGTCATCCTTGCAGAGACCCTGCTTGCAACAGAACAAAACCTTACCTGGCCCTGCACAATCTTCACAGTTTTTGTTGTGATTGAGTCCATTGCTGTAGCCGGTAGGACAATCCATCTCATACTGAGTCTTTGTCTTTTCTATGGGCCCTATACTTGACCAAGCATGATGTCTTTTCCCAGGGACTGTTCTCTCCTGATTACATGTCCAAAATAGATGAGACAAATTCTTGTGATCATTGTTTCTTAGGAGCATTCTGGTTATGCTTCTAAGATAAATGTGCTTGCTTTTCTGCCAGCCCTACTATATTCTTCCCCAACACCATAATTCAAATGAACTAATTTTTCTACAGCCTTCCTTATTCATTGTTCAACATTCACATTAATGTGAAGTGATTGAAAATATCATGGAAAGGGTCAGGTGTATTTAAATCCTAAAAATGACATCAAAATTTTAAAGAGATTGGGTGCAGCAGATTTGTCAAGTGTGATAGGTCCTTTGATTTCTTGCTTGTTGCTTCCATGAGCATTGATTGTATATTCAGGTAAAATGTTGGTTGATAACTTCAATAGTTTTTCTATGATGTCACTCTATTAGTCAAGTTGTGAGGACTTTGTTTCCTTTAAATTGAATTCTAATCAATTCTGAAGCCTAGAATCTGTTTTTCATCAACCAGTGCTTCAACAATTCCTCAATTTCAACAAAATTGTGTCACCTGCTTATCACAAGTAATTCAAAGGCCTTGTGATAGTTACATAATCTGTGGTGAACTGAGACTCACATGTGAATGGGATGGGGTTTAGCTTGTCAATCAAGAAACAGCTTGATAAGCTCATATGGAGTCGGATAAGGAGATAACGAGCTCGCTCTGAGACATTTCATCCAAGAAGACATGTGGAGCTACACTAGTGCCCTGCTAGTGTAATGATAGGAGCCATATGGAGATCCCAGCCAGTGTTTAGATGCCTGCAATGCCACTGGATCCACACAATTTCCCACACACACTGGCCTGTGATATTCCTGCATTTGGCATCTTTGTATGTATCTCATGAGTCTGAAGAGGATGTTATAGATGGTATCAGACATATGTCCCAGCTTGCGGGTCTGTAATTCGCAAGTCCTGGAAGGGGGAGCGGGAATTTGGGAAACAGGAGACGTGAGAAATGGAGACAAGACAGTACTCTTATCAAGTCTCCTTTATTAGGGAGAAATACACCAATTATATAGGGCAAGCAAGCTTAGACAATTAGCATATGGTTATCTTCAAAATCAAGTGAAGGTCAGCACATCTGCAAATCAAGATAAGCACAAATGCCTTATCTACTACCTATATCTTCTTGTCAAGCTTCCAAGGCCAGGGCTGTTTCCACAACTACCCTGTAAAGGAAGCCAGCTGTCCACAACTGAAGTTTTATACAAAAGTTATAGAAGTAACAGACCATAAATCTCAGGCAATAAACTGTAACAGAGTTCAGGCTATGTGACTGTAGCCAGGTCAAGCATGTCTGGGCTGGATGGCCCGGACAGACATATAGGCTAATATCAGACTTATGGACTTAATCTGAACTGGGTTGGGATGTTTTCTTAATATACAATTATTCTTTGATATAAAGTTCCTTCTTATACACATATAAGTGTCTATGAATTTATTTCTCTAGTCCACCCAGAATAACACACTATATATGTTTCCTTAAAAAATAAAACATAAAAATTCCCTAAAGATTCTTTATCCATTAAACCTAAATAGTGGTTAATAGCTTTTGGGGGAGGGGGGGAGGAAAAAAAAATGAAATTGTCTTGGAGTCTTTTATTTAAATCACTTTATTGGGAACTCTTACATATATATTAAAAATCCATAATTCAATTAGATCATGCATAATTATAAAATTGCTGCCACCATCATTTTCAAAACATTTTCTTTATTCTTGAACTTTTTGATGTCAACTCCTCTTTATGCCCCCCTCCCCCACACAACTCCCCCAGAATACACACACATACATACACACAAATATATATATACACAAATACTCTGTATGCATATTATACATATACATACACACATATTATATATGTGCATATATAATACCATTCAAGATATGTGTTCATAATTGTGTCATTCCTTCCCCTATAGTGAGGCAATACAGTCATCATTGCTGTTGTTTCCCTTTCCTCCTTTCCCCCATCTCCTCCCGTACCATGGGAAATCATAACACCCATTAGTCCTGCTCTCGACCACTGTGCTCGCGGGGCTCAGTCTCTCATTGCTATTTCTGAAGGGTTTATCTTTCTTGGATTCCATGGAGTCTCTAGCACCAAACAAGTTCATCTCAAACAAACAAAAATGTAATACTTTATCATTTTGTCTCTCTTTTAATCCATTTTCCATTTCTTCCAGGTTTCAATATTTTCTACTTTCTTTTCTATTGATGTTTTATTCTGTTTTTATTGTTGGGTTTTTTTGTTTCTTATGGTTTTGTATGTTCCTCTGTGTATGAAATCCAGGAAAAGTAAATATTTAGAGAGCATAATTGCATTAATAATTACCTAGGGACAGGGAGGTTAGAGAAAAATTGAAGCTAACAGCAGTAACTATAAGAAAGAAGAAAGTATGCTAAAATTGATCATGTTGATGATTTCACAATGCTTATTAATATTTAACCATATTAAACTATTGAATTGTATAATATGTAAATTATATACTGATATTTGCACCAATTATACATACAAATTTTTCTCTTTTATGTAAAAAATTTTGCCTAACTTCAATAATTATTTTGGGTTCTGACATTTAAGTGTTCTGTAGGCAGAAGAGTAAACTATATATATAATTTTAAAAGTTTAATAAATCTAGAGACATTATTTTAATCACTTATGAAATGGAAATTAAAAATATAAATCCTTTTTGTATTTCTTACCAAAATTTGTAAGTTTGGGCACTGCATCCTTTGTCCTCACCACTTTCTGTGAGGTAGAAAGGCAAAGACAAGTCCCATCTCCTTGACCTCAGATAGTTCAACCTAAAAAATGAATTGTAATTATGGGCTGATGACAATGTGACAAGCAGTACAGGATTACATCTGCAGTTAATGTAGAAATTTTAAATTACAGTTTCTGAACTGTCATTAACTTTCTTTTAAAAATTGGCCATATGAGTTAGACTTGCCAAGCTATCTGTTTCATGGATAAAGTGATATACCCAGTGCATGTAAAATCTCCAAAAAATTTTACCCAAGTAATAGAGTACATACCTATAAAGCAGAAAAAAAGGAATATTGTTTTTGTCTATTTGTTGCTATTATGAGGTGCAGTCAAATCAACTTCTACTGATAACAGCTGCATGTGTAGGAGTAGAACTTCCCCCATGGAGTTTTCTAGGCTGGAAGCCATTTTATAGGTTGAAAATGTTACAGGACCAGCTCCTAACACATCATCATGGGTCCTTTAGGCACAATTGCACAGTAATAATAAATAAAGATTATAATAAAATCATAGAAAATATGAGAGAGAAATAATGGAGTTAGACACATTTCAAGGTAGCATCCTCACCTCAGCCCAGCTTGATGGTTCATGTGGAGAAATTTATTACTAACCAAGGACTTTCACATCTTTGTGGGGATGTGCAAGCCCCCTAATTACAGGTAAGGGCATATGTCACAGCAAAGGGCTGTGCTATAGGTACTAGAGTGATGGGAGGGGGGTTATTCAAGGGCACACATGTTATATGAAATAGAGGGATAGGGTAATATGTGCCAAGATGGACAGACCCCAGACTCATGAGAGCAGCCTAACTTTGGAAGTGATGGAAAAGGTTTGACTTGTTCTCTGGACTTCATTGAGACCATTACTCGAAGGGGGAGTACCCTGCCTCCTGGGACCAGACTGATGGTTAACAGGTTTCAGAGACACAGTCTATTGTAATATAACAGCAGGGAATGGGCCTAACCAGACAGCAGTCTGGCAGGCTGGAGCCTTCAGGGAGAATATTTCTAAGCATCTGACTTCCCACCAAACAGCTTCTAATATTTGGTTAATACTCTGGATTTGGGAGAAAGTTTTATATTCATCCCACAAAAAACTATATTTATGGAAATGAATCAGAGCCACTGACAGGATTCGAACTGCTAATCTTTCACTGATAGCCAGTTTGAACCAGCATGTCTACTGCTAAATGTGTTCAGAGGCAAGGGTTCAGAGAGGGTCTCTCATACATTGGCCATGTCCTTAGGAGAGACTAGTCCCTGGAGAAGGACATCAAACTTGGTGCAGTAGAGGGCAGCAAAGAAGAGGGAGGCTCTGGAGAAGATGGATTGACACAGTGACTATAATGATGGGCTCAAACATAGCAATTTCAGGAATGACAGAGCTGGGCGGTGTTTCATTCTGGTTTACATAGGGTCACTGGGAGTCAGAACAGACTTGGCAGCACCTAACACAAACAAACTTGTTATAGAAAAGAAAGAAGTCCCATTTCTATTATACAAGCTATAGTTATAAGATTTCCCTTGTTAACATAGGAGAAACATCCAAAAGTGTGAAGGCAAAGATTGCTATAAATCAGAGATGAATAAAATATTCACACTATGACAAAACTCTGCAAAGCTCAAAACACATTTGTTTTGAAAGTTTAATAAATGTGATTTCATAAATACTATACAATATGGAGTATAACTTATGCTGCTTTTGTTCACAAATTAGTTTATGTGTAAACTGGAAAAAAAAAAAACCCTGTGCTTAGGCTGATGTAAAATCCGGTGAACAGAGAAACTTTGAAGGAAAATAAATAATATTAAAGAATCCCAAGTTAGGTGACTACTGTAATTATCTGTGCATAAATGAGAACATTTTATCTTTCTATGTCTAAGTGGGAACATGAATACCAAAAAGTGTCCCCACAGGATAATGACTTTCAAAAAAACTGGGAAATAGAATCATTTCTAATATATAACAGCTGAGGCCCTCAAGATAAAACTTGGCAAAGTAGCATTCATTTTGACATATATATACTGTAATATCTCTTTTTAATATTTTAAAGGTTCATATTTGAAATTATACAGATCTTGTGAAATAAGTGGAATGCAGGTTCACAAAGCTAGTTCAAATAAAGGTAATACTTTAGTCAGTACAAGGAAACAAGATTTATATAGAGGCAATAATATATAATTAAAAGTTAAAATGGTACTTGGTTGTTTGAATAAATGCTGATAGCCAATTTAAGTTAGTAATATGGTATAGAAATTCCTACTCTAAGTCTTGCTGCCGGTTATATGACCTTAGGCAAGTTACTTACCACTATATAAATAAGAAAAATTGTAATGCCATTAACCTCACCAATTGTGCTTTGAAAGCACCAGAAGGTTAACTTAACCGTCTTCTGAATGAAAACTTGAAGATGCAAGGCCACCATGAGGCACTCAGAAGAAAGGCCTGATAATCTAGTTCCATAATTAGACCTTGGAAAGCTGCAGAGCACAGTTCTATGCTGACCACACGGATTCACCATGAGTCAGGCTTGATTCAAAAGCAAGTACTTTTATATTTATAAAGTCAACTTCATAGCAGTTTGTGGATTTTGCAGAACAGTTCAATCAAATTTCATTGTTTTGCTGTACATCACTACATGTCTTCTCCTAAGCTAGGATACAAAGGAAAACAAGATGAAGGTCAAGTCGTGGAATACTGATCTGTGGTAGAGGGTAAGCACGTAATTTTAAAGGTATTTCCCATGTTTCATTCTTAGCTTTTCCACTTACTAGTGATATGACCTTCAGAAGTTATTTAAACACTCTTGCCCACAGTTCCCTTCTCCATAAAGTGAATATTATCATAACAAAATATTTAACTTTTAGAAAACTGAGGACTGAATCATGATGTTGTATATTACCCTTAGGACAATAATATATGGCTCTTCTGTAGATATTGGATATTATTATTAATCTTAATGAATCTGAGCCTACTAAGAAAAGATAAGATTATATATAATTATTTGATATGTGTTGGGTTCCACAAAAGAATATACTCAAGTCCTGTGCATGAAACTTTATTTGAAAATAGAATCTTTGAAAATCCAATTAGTCCAGTTAATATGAGATTGTAATAAAGTATATTGGTCTTGTCTTTACATTTTGGAAAAAGAAGGAGCACAATGAGACAGAGTTGAAAAGACTATGTAATGACACATGTTTATATTGGAGAAAATTGGAAGTCATCAAAAGTGAAATAGAATGCATAAAATCAATATCCTGGATATCAGTGAGCTAAAACTGATTGACATTGGCCCTTTGGAATCAGGTGATCCTATTACTTAATATCTCAGGAATGGTGAATTCAAGAGGAATATGGTTGAACTAAACATCCAAAAGAACATGTCATGATCTATCTTGAAGGAAAATCCTGTTTGTGATAGTATAATATCTATCTGCCTACCAATTGGAATACCAATTGTTACAACTATTATTCAAATTTACGTACTGACTACTAGTGCCAATGAAAAACAGTGAGGAATTCTACTAACTTTTCTAAGCTTGGAACTAATCAAGCATGCAATCAAGAAATTAATGCTCACTAACAAGTACTAGAGATCAGAAGACAAGAATTAAAGAAAAAAGAAAATATCAGCAGTTGGAAAACATGGAAAATAGAATTGAGAAGGGATAATATGATAAATTTTTACAAAACCAATTAACTTCTAGATTATACTTTTGAACAACATGCATAAGGAGTTTACACTCGAACTTTACCACATGGAATAAGAGAAAATAAATTGACTACATCTGTAAGAAGAAATTATAAAAAAAAACTTAGTATCATCAGCCAGCAAAAGGCAGGGATTGACTAGAAAATATCGTGAGTTACAGATATGCAAGTCCAGGTTGAAATTGAAGAAAATTAAGGCAAATCCATGAAAGAGGAAAAAAAATCACAAGTATATCCCACCTAAATTCAGGCCATCTCAAGAACATACTTGATAAATTGAACACTAATGATTGTAAACCAGTTGAGCTATAAGATAATCCAAAGAATTTCTCACAAGAAGAAAATAAAATATTATTTAAAATGTTATTTAAATGGAATGTATAAAAGATAAAAATAAAGGTCAGAAATGTGCTCTTGACCACAGAACAGGTAAAAGGAATACAAGAAATAATGAACAAATTTCAAGTGGCAGATCAAAAATATAAAGTAGAATATTATATTGAAAGCTGAAACTATTTGAATTAGAAAATTAAGGTTATGCTCTGTATACCCCAATTTGAAAGAACTGAAGGAAAATTCAATATGGAAGAATTATATGGGCAACATATTTAATGATTCAAAAGCATTAAAAGAAAATTGAAATAATATTCAGTCACAGTACCAAAAAGAACCGGTTGATGTTTCACCATTTCAAAAGGAAATATATGCTCAGGAACTGATGGCATTGAAGGAAGAAGTTGATGCTTCATGGAAACCCAAAAAACCAACTCATTGCCTTCAAGTCAAGCCAACTCACAGTGATGCAATAGGACAGGATAGAACTACCACTATAGGCTTTTGAGACTATGATCCTGTAAAGGAGTAGAAAGCTTCATTTCTCTCATGAAGAATGAGTGGTTTTGAATCGCTTACATTGAAGTTCACTGCTCAAGCTTCACTGAAGCCATTGAGAAAAATCAAGGCTGCACAATTTATCAAATACCAATTGAAATGTTTCAACATGCTGATACAGCACTGGAAGAACTCACTATTCTAGGCCCAGAAATTTGGAGGGCAGTTGCTTGGTGAATCAATTGGAAGAGATCTAAATTTGTGGAAAAATCAAAAAAAAAAAAAAAAAAGATGACTCAACAAATTCAGAAATTATCGAACAGTAGAGTTCATTTTACAGCCAACTGACCTTTTGTATATCATTAAAAAGCAGATTCAGCAGTACACTGACAAGGAGCTGTTAGAAATTCAAGGTGGATTTAAAAGAAGACAGAATGAGGGATAGCATAGCATTAAGATCAGATAGATCTTAAATGAAAACAAAGGATACCAGAAAGATGTTTACTTCTGATTTGTTGACTATGAAAAGTCATAAAGAAATTATAGATAGTATTTCAAGCAACCAGAATATCAGAAAAATTCATTGTAGTGCTTATGCAGAATCTGTATATAGACCGAGATTACATATTGCATTATTTCAGAGAGGTGTACATTAAGGTTGTATATATCAGCATTCTTATTTAATCTTTATGTTTAACAAGTAACCTGAGAAGTACATAAAATCATGTTGAAGAAAAACTTATGAGCAGCCTGTGATGTGCACATAAGACAATTGTGAGGAAAACCTCAAGTTCTTGCTGATAACGATCAAAGGCAAAAAGCTGCAAGACAAATTGTAACTTAGTGTAAAGTAAAAGAAAGAAAGAACTTCATGACTGGACCATAAAAAATACTGACACTATTTATCAAGGATTTCATTTTATCATAATCAGTGCTCACAGAAGCATCAGTCAAAGAATCTAATAATGTATTGTATTGGGCTCTCATTAAAGTGCTAGAAAGCAAAGATATCACGTTGAAGATCAAGGTATGCCTGACTAGTCGTGGAATTTTTAATTACCTCATATGTATGTGAAAGCTGATCAATTAACAAGGAGGACCGGATTTCCCTCATGAAAATGAGAAGCTATCTCCCCCGGTGGTTGGGAGTTAGTCTGAAAGACGATGAATCACGGACAAGACAAGATGGCAGCGTCCGAGAAACTGGAGGAGCTGGTGGAGAGACCACACGGCTTTGCCCTGATGGAGCCAGACCTCTGAAGCTGGAGCGGCCACATGGAGACCTCTGCCAGCGACAAGTTGCTTCTGCTGTTGATGGACCCTGAGCCCTGGAAGCGAAGAACCATATGGAGACCCCTGCCAGCACTGGGGATTCTGCACCCACTCACCTGTGACCTCCTGAGTCGGAAGGAGACTTTATAGACTGATTTCGGGCATATGGGTTAATATCAGATTTGTGACTTTGAACTGGATTGGGCTCAATGTCCTGTTCTTCTTGTATATGAGCCTTTTCCCTATTAAAAAAAAAAAAGGAGGACAAAAGAAAAATGGATGAAATTGAATTACAGTGTTGAAAAAGAATATTGAAAGTAGCATGGAATGTTCGTAAACAAACAAATGTTTCTGAGAAATACAACTGGGTGCTCCTTCAAAGCAAGAATGGCAAGACTTTGTTATCAGGATACAGCAAGACCAAACCAAACCCACTGTCACAAAGTAGGTTCTAATTCATGACAAGTCTTTAACACAGGGTAGAAGTGCCTCTGGGAATTTCTGAGACTGAAACTCTACATGAGTAGAAACTTCGCTTTTCCTTCACAGAATGCTAGTGGTTTCAAATTGCTGACATTGTGATTAGCAGTCCAACTCATAACCAATATGTCACTAGGGTGTCATTCCAAGAAAATGGCGTCATGCTTGGTTACGTGCTCACGCTTGGGCTGAAAACTAAGACCCTCAATGTGATGGATTGTCTGCAACAATGGCTGCAAAAAAAGAGCTCAAACATAGCCATAATTAGTAGGATGCTGCAGTCTAGCAAGGTTTCCTTGTAGGGATACAGAGAGGTACTAGTATTTAAAAACATCTGGATAGCACCTAGTAAAAATAACAGCAACAATAATTCTCATTTATGGAACTAAGGACTAAGTTATTATGCAGCATATGGGACTAAGAGCAAGGTGTCACTCTTCTATAAATATTAGCCATTTGTGATTATTTCAAAGAATCCATCATCTACTAGGAAATATAAGAACATTATCTTTTATGGTGTGTCTCACAAGATGATATATTAAGCGCTTACCAGAGCATATCACAGTATTCTAAAATAGAGTCTTTGCTGATGCAACTTGTTGACATGAGATCTTAGTGGAATAGAATCTGTCTTATAGTTTAAAAAAAAAAGCACACAAAAAGAACAAGAAACAGCGAAACAAACAGAATGAAGGTGGTCATGTGAAGCTAAAGGCAGTTACTGAGCTATACTGCTGCAAACGAAGAAATATGGGGAAAGGAGAACCGGAAGAGATAAGGGAAGATGTTCCTCTAGAGCAGTGGTTCTCAACTTTCCTAATGTTGCGACCCTTTCATACAGTTGTTCTTGTTGTGGTGAAGCCCCTGAACCATAAAATGATTTTCATTGCTACTCCATAACTGCAATTTTGCTACTGCTATGAATTGGGCGATCCCTGTGAAAGGGTCATTTGACTCCCCATATTTGGCTACCCACAGGTTGAGAACCACTGCTCTAGATCATGGCCACACTCACATCCTGAATTTGGACTTGTAGATGGTTTATAAGGAACCCTGGTTGTCTGTTGCGCTGTGACCCACAGGGTCCGCAGTTCGAAATCACCCGCAGCTCATGAGGAGAAAGATGAAGCTTTCTACTCCCATAGTGAGTTAAGGCCTCAGAAACACAGGGTGTCACTACGATTCAGCACTGACTCAAGGGCAGTGAATTTGGGGTGAACCTGCTATGATTGTGAAAAATGTCAATTTCTGTTACTTTAGGTAATCTGATTTATGATCCTTTGTTAATGCAATTCTGGAAAACTAACACAGAACTATTGTCACAAAGTAACCAATGGTATAGAAGAAGAAAAAGCAATCATTGGAAACTCAGTCCTTCATGGCAGAAATGACGCTGGAGATGGCACAATAGAATTTTGAAAAACTAAGTACTCTTCATCACAAATACCATTGTAAACAATGTAAATGGTAACTACACACATGACCTTCTCCAGGTGGAATATACAGAAATCCAATTGACAATGTCTGGTCTTTTTTTTTTCTTATTCAAATAGTTTTCTTACTGTTGTTGTCACCTTCCCCCCACAACTCAGGAAAGGAGAGTACACACTCTAACTTCACATGTTTAGGGAAACATGGGGGCTGATATAGCTAACTATGTACACTAGCATTCCAGAGGGAAAACCTCCTCCATGCAGCATAGGCGAAGACCTGTGTGGGGACTGGCAGTGTGTGCATGAGACATGCTATGAATGGCTAGAGAGGGAGTTCCTACAGAGCCTTGAGTTTGGGTCAAATCCATGGATCAGCAGAGGCAGGGCATGCTGCATAGATGGTGTTGGACAGGAGGTGATGGGCAAGGGGTAATGGGGAGGGCCCCAACCTCTTTCCCCACCCACTACCACAGATCTGGGGTACCCCACCTTTCCTAACAGCAGTCAGTCATTGAACCAGCAGTCATTGCATGAGGTAGATTTGCTGCAGACTGCTTCTTTAAAGAATTCAAAAGCGAGGATGCCATTCTGAAGAGGACGATGCACCCAACCGAAGCCATGGTGTTTTCAGTCACTAATCCACATGTGAAAGTTAAACATTAGTAAGGAGGACTGGAGAACATTCAGTGCATTTCAATTATAGTGCTTCTTAAGAATATTAAACATTCCAGAATGCGGATGATGACGACACAGGACCAGGCAGCTTTTTTTCTGTTGTACTTAGGGGGGCTATGAGGTGGAATCCACTCAAGGAAAGCATCTAACAATGAGAGATTATGGTGCTGCCAGTGAAGCACTGGACAGCTAACCACAAGGTCTGAAACCCACTGGCAACTCCGTAGCAATATGATGCTGTTTGCTCCCATAAAAATAAGTAGGCTTGGGAACCCACCACAGGGTCACTGCAAGTTGGAGTTGACCTGATGGCAGTGGTCAGAATTTTAAGGCCACAAAATAAAGCATTAAATTTTTTCCAAATAATTTAGTAACTATTTTACCAGAAGAAATGAAGGGTAAGTGGAAGCATTCCCTCATTTTAGATGGTGTGATGATTTCAAAGCAAGAAATTGGAAAGAAAGGCCAAAGATACTTATTTATTAACTATGGGTTTTTGAAATTTGATACTAGAAGATTTTTTTTAATCTTTTGAAAAATATAATCCCATCGGAGCACTGAATTTTTTTTAATTTTATAAGGTACACGAACATAAGAAATATGAATAGTAAATGTTACTATATTTCTTATGTTAATTTTCTCACTGACTCGGACACTTTCCCTTCAACAACATGAAGACATACTGTGTACAATGGGCCCAGTCTAATGAACTCTCTCTTGATCTTATTTTCCTTTCTTTTGTAAAAATTATAATTTCATAGGGTGTCCTACCCTTACAGGTAAATAGCCATATGCTGCCTGTCTTCTTGGATATTGGTGAGTACATGTGAATTCTCCATAGAAGAAATAACATGTTATTTATAATAAATTCGATATTAGTGTTGAGGAAAAAGACCCCAAGTTTAAAGCATACTATCATTGTAAATCATTGTGAGAACATGGAAAGTAAAGATTCAGTTCACTGAGTCTAACTTTTCAGTTAGCAGTCAAGATAGTTAACCATTTTTATTTCCCAGAGTAGGACCTGGTCTTTAGACTATACAAAATGCAAGCGAACCCTTTTTTTGAATTATAAAATGTATGGACAGCTCCTTCCTCTTTCAAATCAAAAAGTGTAGAGATTTCTAGTTCCAACCAAAACTTAATAGATTCCGTGGTAGACAGTTCACTAAACTTAACTCCGTGTGTGTGTGTGTGAAAATTATGTATATTGGGAAGCTGTAGAAGAAAGAGGAACAGGGATCTGAAATTTTGGAAATGGACATTTCTCAGAAGGATCCATCTGTTACTGGACATTTGTCCTATAGTGAGGTTGCCAGGTAAAATACAGGCAACACGATTCTGTGGGGACATTTGCTAATTCTGTGTCTGAGATGGGAATTGAGCTTGGCTCACACATAGATAGTCTACTGGCAAAAATAGAAACGTAAAAAGCTTTTGGCAACCATGCACGGCTAGTAGAACAATTTGGAATTGTCACAAACCTTAAATATGCAATTAGGTTTGGTCCATGGCAACTTTACTATATTTTAGGACGTTGTAAGTCTATGAAGCTCTTAAAATAATGAAATCTTTGTTAGTGTTGTAGTATTTAGAAAATATTTTTTTCTTACAAGAAAGAATATGCCTAAAGCACAAGAATCGTTCTCAAGACAAAAAGAAATTTGGTATTTTATGAGTTTGAGACAGAAGAGAAAACCTTAAAGGCTCTTAATAACATATTGAGTCTCTCACTGTTTTCCAGAACTGAGAAGGTAGAGACACAAGATCTCAGTGCAAAACTTA
Source organism: Nesogale talazaci (assembly GCA_004026705.1). Lineage (NCBI taxonomy): Eukaryota > Metazoa > Chordata > Mammalia > Afrosoricida > Tenrecidae > Nesogale > Nesogale talazaci. The sequence goes on along the minus strand of PVJH01039677.1, from coordinate 1,978 downwards.
AATCGGACATAAATGAGGAATAAGAATCAAAGGTAGACAGAGTTTTATAAAACCCAAGAATCCAACCCTGACCCAAATCAAGACAAGTTCATTGAGAGGCCTCTTGCCTCCACCAAGTCTACCTAACAAAGGAAAAGACAAACCTTTTCATTAAAAATAATGTATTTTGGGCTGAGCTCTGGTGACCTAGTGGTTGTGCGCAGGACTGCGGCCCACTGGAATGGAGGTTCAATTCCAGCAGTGGCTCCACAGGAGCAAAGGCTGGGCCTCCTACTTCCATCACCAGAGGACAGTGATGCCCAAAAAACAAAAAAAATAATAATGTCTTTTGGAGATTCAACACAAAGTCTTTCTAAACACCAAGTCCTGCATACAATCAATTGGCATTGCTAGTGATGATGCAGGAAAAGATGGATGATAGTCAAGAGAAAACGCCAGCCTTGTGTTAATTGGCTTCAAATATGATCTTTAAAGATACCTGCCTTGTAGGGTGAAAGCATGATGACATAGCCAGATGCTCCATAGCCTCCTTCTCCATGCAAAGATTTCAAATAAAGTAGAGAAGAATTAAAAACTCGAATTCTGGACCTTCATGGCAGAACAGAATTCTTAACCACACATAGAATTCAGAGGAAAGAAACTCATGCTATAAGATTCTGTGAGGCTATCAGATTCTATAAGGCTGTGGCATATTAGCTACCCCAACAAGACATACCAGACAACGTCTCTTGGCAGCACTCCATTCTGTGGTTTGGGGAGAGAAGAAGGCATCAGCTGACCTATCACTCCCCACATCCGTCTGGCCCCAAAGACTTACTCTAATCCCACCGAGGACAACTGCCCTTCTCTCCAAACATATCTACAGAGGCGAGTCTGTGCTAGACATGGTAAATATGATTGAACCCACGCAGGACGAATTTGCTTCCGAGAATCTAGGGATCATAGATTCATTAAGTACTCCCAGTCCTGGCATTAAAGAGACCCAGTCTGCACATTGGCTTCCAATAATATGGGAGGCTTTAAATTCATCCTGGACCCATAAGGAAATTAAAAAAAAATGGCATTCAGTTGCTTTAAATGGAAAAAGAAATCAGCAGAGATACAGAAAAAAAAATTGTTAAATAAGAAAGATATAGTCAGGAAAGCTGTACAAAAACAATCTAGCAAAACTAATGAAAAAATTTTGAAATGATTCAACAACCTCAAATAGAAAATCAGAAAACTAATACTAAATTATTAGAACTAGATAGCACACTGTAAAAAACAAAACAATAGAAAAGAGGCAATGGAAGCATACATCAGTGAGCTTGAAGATAAATCTCTCAAGAACTTCTTAATGCAAAGAGAACCAGGGAGAAAAAATACAGAGTAAATCTAATAATTCTTTGAAACACTATCAAGTGAAATACTTATTGTACATTAGATAAACATACCAGAACAGAAAGAAGAAAAGCATAGTCCCAAAGAAAATAGTCAAGAAACACTAGAATAAAACTTCCCAAATATCATAACAGAATAGAAAGTAATCAGTGATAGAACTGACACTAAAAGATGACCATCATGAAACAACAAATTCAAACGTGTTGACATAAAAGGAAGGAAAAATGACTGAGCAAACAGGATAAAACAAAAATCATCTAAAAAGATGAACCAATAAGAAGAACATTTTTTCCTGGTCAAGAAGATTAGAAAAAGAAAATTTCCTAAGAATGATGGCCCCAAAGTGACTCAGTCTAGAAAGATGGCTACCGAGGCAAGAACATTCTTCCTACTGAGGAAGAAAGCAGAGAGAAAGGGCTTAGATTGGAAAAAGGATCCAGGGAAAAAAACTGCAGGAACTTCATGTGAACTCCAACCCAGAAAAAACTCCAACCCTGAGCAGCACTCCTAGCTGTGCAATACCTTGTAGTGAAAAAACAGTATCTGCCTCAATGAATAATACAATATTCCCAGAACATGAGGAATCTGAAGGGGCTTC
>PVJH01039676.1:0-16241 GCA_004026705.1 Nesogale talazaci | reverse complement strand
GGGTGGCTGCCCCCCTCACTCCCCGCCCCCCTCCCGCCGCTGACTTTCGGCTAGGCCTCAAGATGAGGCCCCCGTCTTCCCCACCGCGTGCCTCTCTGTTCCTTCCCAAGATGGTGTCAGCAGGCGTCCGCTATTTTGGCTCCAGACACGTGGGGGGCGATGCCTAGATGGCTGGTTGCTTGGGTCTGGGAGTTAGCCCTGCCTAGTCCCGGGGCCCATCGTTGCCCCCTGATTTCTTTTAACAGATAGCTGCTTTACTGTTCTGCCATTGTGCCCTGGGCCTACACCAAAGGCATTCAGAAGCCCAGCCCAAGTGATGATGCTGCATCCAGCACTTTCGGGAACAGCCTTTAGTTGTTGTGCACCATGGTGTTCCATCTAGAAATGCCAGTTTCTCTAAGGGACCCATGAGCTGCCGGACAGACGTCTCTCCCTTCAGAGATTTGAGAGGCCGCTCCTGCCGACAAGCGTCATGGAAGGCCATCGATAGGGCCACATCAAGCTGTTACCATTTTAGCTTGTAATCTAGAAAATAGTTGGACCTTATGTCGGCTGCAGCTACTGGCTCCCAACGCCTCCCTTGGGCAGGGGCGCCTGCCTGAGGCCCCAGATTCATGGCACCCCAGAGGTGCCTGCTGAAGCTACGGTTATTTGACCTTGAGGCATTAAGCTTTCAAATGACCTTGTTTTATGTTTCTAGATGGAACTTACCAGCTCAATACCCAGGAATTGCCCCCTTGGATGTTTGCTGTCTAAAGAACAGTAGGGTCCAATTTTCTGGCAAAGACAGGGGTCCCCAGGTTTCCAGACCCATGACCAAAATGCCAAGTACTATGTGTGTGTCGGGAACTGGGCCACAGAGCAAAGAACTTCCCTAGCGAAAATAGGCCCACCTGAAGGTCATGCCACCCTGTCAAGCAAGCTGGCCACCAAGGTGTCCCTTGTTCTATGGCAAAGAGCTAAGAGGGAGGTCACCTGCAGGCCAGGTAAGCATCTGCTCATTAAAAATTGGCCCTATCGGGCAAGCAAAGCAGCAGGAAAGCTGTAACAGTTCTGGAACCTCAGGTGATCAATATGCCAGCAAAGTCAGTGGATGTCTTCTTAAATACTGACCTGCTTTTCCTGTCCTTACCTTCCCTAAACCCTAAAAACCATCACCATTGGACCGCTCCAAGGCGGAAACCACAGAAAAGTACTCCTGTAAGCCATTAGATGGTCTTGGGATGGTGTTTCTCTGCTACCCAAGGACAAATTACTCTACCTCAAACGTCACACAGCCTTTGAGCCAGTGAATGCTTTTTACCCTGTTCCTCTGCCTATTAGTCTTAAGATTTTTCCTTTTTTTTGGGGGGGGGGGCATCACTGCTCTCCGGTGGTGGGAGTGGGAGGCCCAGCCCCACTGCTGGAATTGAACCTCCGCCCGAGTGGGCCGCAGTCGCGTGCACAACCACTATGCCACTGGGGCTCAGCCTAGTCTTAAGATTTTTATTTCTCTCCTGTGACACTAGCCTACTTCAGTGGCACTGCCACTTTACAGCCATACCCTTGTCTCACTTAAAATGTTCACCTGTTTGTTTTCCAGATGTTCCCAGGTTGCAAAGGCTTCTGAACCAATGTGCCATCTCCTGGACCACCATCCTGAGCCCTAAATGGACAGCCCCTTCCAAAAGAGTTACAAGGGTATGGACTGAAAGCCCCATATCGCCCCTTTTATCAGCAGGAAGTAACTAGCGATGTCATCGACCATTATCTCAAAGATTTGGGTCCATATCTCTTCAGGGGGGAATGATAGGTAGCTAGTGTAGGAAAAAGGGGGGTCCCTTATATATTGCTTAAAAAAATAAAGCTCTCGGTCAGCAAAGGATGGCACATTGTGCATGCTCAAAGATCGAGGTTTTTAGCTAGCAATGTTACAGCTGGACTGGCTCACCTAAGCCAGGTAAATTAAATTCAGCCAATGGGGTTGACCAGGGTTGTAAATCACACCTCCCCGAGGGAGAATTGAAAAACGCAAAGTTTTGGACTCTCGCAAGTTTTCTACCCTCGGCTGCTCTGCAATGTAGGACACTGGGTTGTAGTCTGGAGCAGACCACATCTCTCTCTCAAGCAGTTTCCCAGCTGGCAGGGTGGCAGTGGTGAGGGATCTCCTGGGTGCTGATGTAAACCTGAAACTTCTTTTAACCTTAATAAAACTCATTTGGGTCACACACAAAAAAAGTTCTTATTTTAAGAAGTCTTTTTATAGGGGGCTCTTATAGCTCTTATAGCAATCAATACATCAATTATATCAAGCATATTTGTACATATATTGCCATCATCATTTACAAAAACATTTATTTCTACTCAAGCCCCTTGTTTTTCCCCTCCCTCCCCTATTCTCCTACCCTCATGAGCCCTTCATAATTTATAAATTATTTTTATTTTCATATTTTACCACATCCACTGTCTTCCTTCACTCATGTTTCTGTTGTTTGTCTCCCTGGAGGGTCGAGTGGGGTTGTATGTTGATCACTGTGATCAGTTCCCTCTTTTTCCCTTCTCCCCAACCTTCACCCTACTCCCTTGGTATTGCTACTGCCATTATTGGTCTTGAGGGTTTATCTGTGCTGGGTTTTCTGTGTCTAGAGCTTTTATCTGTAGCAGGGTACATGCTCTGGTCTAGCCAAATTTGTAAGGTAGAACTGGCATCATGATAGTCAAGGGGGTGGGGTGGGGAGAATTAAAGTCCTAGAAGAATGTTGTGTGATTCATTGGTGCTATATAGCTCCCTGGCTGGCTTGTTCCTTCCTTGTGACTTTTCTCTGAGGGGATGTCCAGTTGTCATCAGATGGGCATTGGGTCTCCATTCCAACACACCTTGTTTGCATTGAAGTTGTTGTTTGTTCAGGTTTTTCTGATGCCTGGTTCCTAATCCTGTCAATACCTCATGATCATGAGGGGATGTCCAATTGTATACAGATGGACTCCTCATTTCCCGTCATTCTCAATGATATGATTTTTTTTTTGTTCTGGGATTTTGATGCCTGATCCCTGATCCCTCATTCACATTGATATGCTCGTTGATCTATTTCTCCATCATCACATATAAATATACACATCTATGTACATGTCTGAATTGTAACCTCTATAAATGCTCTTTACCTCCCAGTTCTTTCCTCTATTTCCTTTTACTTTCCTCTTGTCCCTCTTGGCCTCATGCTCAGCCTCCATTTGGGTTTCGGTATTTTCTTTCTGTTACGTTACTCTTGATCAATCCCTATCGGACTTTTCTCACCCACCTTGTCACTGATTTGGAATCAATTCTTATTCCTTTATCCCTGGGCTGGTCAATACCACACCCTTTTCCCCTCCTCCCCTTCGCCCATGTCCCCCGCCCCAGAACCATCAGTCCCATCGTTTTAGCCTCCAGACTGTTTTTCCAGCCTATCTTTTCTAAATAGACCTGCAGAGGTAGCAATATGTACCAAAAAAGGGCATCTTAAAATGAAGCAACCAAAGAAAATAAAACAATGATAACAAAACAACCCCAATGTCCTATATATAGGTAAAAAATGAAAATAATAACAGTATAAAAACCTGTAAATAGCTCAAGGTCTGTTCGTTGACCTCCAGGAGTGTCCCCTGGTTGAGTCGGATGGGGTGCCACACCTTGACCCCAAAGTATATCCTTGGCACTCCATCTGGAACTCTGTGCTCTGTCGCACACCATTAGTGTTTTGCCATGGTGTGCTTGGGTTAGACAGGGTATAATCCTGACTCTGTTTCTTCATTGGTGACCCTGAAAGACCTTGGGTCAGAGGGGGTAGCTTTATTTCATAGAGGGGATGGCCATATGTTCCTCTTTGTTCATTGGCTATTCCAAGTGGGAATATCATCCTGAAGGCTTGATGGGCCAGGTTGCACTCCATTCTGTCTTCCTCCCCCTTCACTTGTTCTCATGTGATCTGGTCAGGCATCTCTCACTTCCCAAGCTGCAGCCTCAGTGCTGACCTCCGAGGCAAACTCCCCTGGTGGAGAGGCAGCTGCCTCTGTAGTTGGGATTGGGGTTGTGTGCTCAGATCCCTCCACTTGGTTCCTGCTCCGTGTCATCACGCTGCATTCACATCCTGGATCACCGGGTTTGCATTTGGTCCCTCTTTCCCTGTGGAGATATAAATAATAAGCTCACCTTGGTTGGGTTAGTACCCCATTCCCTCTCTACACATCACCATCTGCCCCACCCCCCACTTCGATTGGCTACCAAATGTAGTTCTGGATTTGGTCTGGCCCCTGCCATACTACCTGGGCCGCTCCTCTGGCATTTCTATATCAGTAGCTTTTTCTCAATACCCCTTTTGCATTTTTGCTCTATCTTTTGATAGCCGGCACCATCAATTTTCTTCATCACATTTGCTTTACACCCATTTTGTCTTCAGCTATCATGTCGAGAATATGAGTATCATATAATGTCAGATTATTAAAACAAAGTGTTCTTGGGTTGAGGGAATACTTGAGTAGAGTCCCAATGTCCATCTGCTACCAGAATACTTAACATTATAAATATATGTACATAGATCTATTTCCCTATAGTTATACATAAATATATTTGTCTATATTTATATACATGCTTGTATTTGGACCTCTATAAATACCCATTTGCCTACTAGTTCTTTCCTGTATTTCCTTTTACTTTTCTCTCAACCTGCTATCATGTTCTGCCTTCACTTGGTTTCAGTAATTTCTCTCAGTTACATTGCCCTTGATCAAGTCTACCAGGTATCCTATGCCATGCTCATTATTGACTATAGGTCACTTGTTCCCTTGTCCCTGGGTGTGTTAGCACTCACTTTCTTTCACTCACCCCCCCCCCCTCCATTTCCTCCTGGAATCTTCCATCCGTTGTTTCTCCTCTGGATTGCTTGTCCTGCCTATGTTATCTAGATAGACATACAAAGATGATAATAAGCACAAAAAAACAAGAGAGAGCAAGCCAAAACAAGAAAAGAAAACAGCAACAAAACCAATGACAAAAAAAGAGAAAAGCCTGTGAATAATAAGAGGTCTGTTTGTTGACCTTTAGGAGTGCTTTCTGGTTTGATATGGTGCCACACCTTGGCCCCAAAGTCTGTTTTTGGCATTTCATGGGGACTTCATTGCTTTGCTCCTCTTGCTGCTCTGTTGCATGCTTTTAGCATGTCACCCCTTTGTGGTGGGGTCAGAGTAGGCACAATTCTCATACCATGCTTCCAATGTCATCGCTCATAGTGCTGTGGGTCCATGAGGGACATCATAAGACTATTATCTACTCCCATAACGGGAGTAGAAAGCCTTGTCTTTCCCCTGAGGAGTGCAGCCAGTTTTGAACTTCTCACCAGGCTGGTAGTAGCTCAGTGTGCAACCACTGCCTCATGAGGGCTCCTAAGAATCAAGCAGAACCCAGTAAAACTGCTACAGGATTGCCGAGACCGTAATCTTTCCAGGGACATATTGAGTCTGTCCCATTGGAATTTTGAAGACTTCTCAGAAACACATTGTCTCTCTTGAACACTAAAGACAGAAGACCCAGTGTGCTGTCAGAGAGCATCAAGAATCTCACTCACGGAGAGAACAAAAGGTCATTAAAAAGAAAGCAAAGAAAAGATCCAAGTGGATGTCAGCAGAGACTCTGAAATTGACCTTAGTTGAAGAGTAGATAAAGCAAGTGAAAGAAAGGATAAATTAAAAGCTCTGAAAATTTTGAAGAGTAGCTTAAAAAGAAAAAGCTAAATAGTATAATGAAATGTGCAAAGACTTCGAATTAGAAAACCAAAAAGAAAGAACATGCCCAACATATCTTCTTTTAAAAATCATTTTGTTGGGTTTTGTACAACTCTCATCACAATCCATACATCTATCCACTGTGTCAAACTCATTTATACATTTGTTGTCATCACCATTTTCGAAACATTTTCTTTCTATATGAGCCCTTGGTATCAGCTTCTCTTTTTTCCCTCCCCCCCCCCCACCCTCATTCCCTCATGAACCTTGGTAATTTATAAATTATTGTTATTTTTCATGTCTTATACTGATAGATGTATCCTAAAGTGACCGGATTTTAAGCAGGACACCATTGACCAGGGAGAGGAGGGGTTCTTGATTAAAAATTTGGTCTATATAGAGCAAAAAAATGTTCTTGAACACAAAAATGGTATTGTAATATATTTAATTTTAAAACGCCACGGGACACGGGAAACGGGACAAATTGTTAAAAAGCGGGACATGTTGTCACCTTACACTCACTTTTCTATTTACCATACCCCGGGCTGAGCCCCGGCGGCGTAGCGGTTGTGCGCGGGACTGTGGCCCACTGGGCTTCTGGTTCAAATCCAGCAGCTGCTCTCCAGGAGCAAGGCTGGGCCACCTACTCCCAGCAGAGGACAGTGATGCCAAAACAACAACAACAACAACAACACCCCCATACCCCTCAAAAGGTGTTATATGTAGATCATTGTGATTGGTTTCCCCTTTTTCCACCCACCGCCCTCTTCCCTTCCTGGTATGGTTACTCTCAATATTGGTCCTGGGGGGTTTGTATGTCCTGAATTCCTTGTGTCTCCAGCTCTTATCTGTATCTGTGCACATGCTCTGGTCTAGCCAGATTTTTAAGGTCATGAATTGGGGTCATGATAGTGGGGGAGGGCAGGAGAGGAAGTGTTAAAGAACTCGAGGAAAGTTGTATGTTTCATTGGTGCTATACTGTACCCTGACTAGCATATCTCTTCCTGTGACCCTTTTGTAAGGGGATGTCCACTTGTTTACAGATCAGCTTTAGGTCTCTACTCTGCACTCCCCCTCATTCGCAATGTTATGTTTTTTTTTGTTCTGGGTCTTTGATGCCTGATACCTGATTCCAGTGACACCTCATGACCACACAACCTGGTGTGCTTCTTCTACTTGGGTTTTGTTGCTTCTCCTCAACATATCTTAAACTGAGAAAAAATGGAAGAATAATGTCAAATCCCAAGTTGCAATAGCAAAACATTGTATGGACAAAATCTTGAATTATTTAGGAAGCATCAAGAGAATATGGAAAGAATACAAAAAGCCACTGTGCAAAATGACCATTTGAAGAGGTAGAATATGAACAAGAAACAGTGGTATCATTCAAGCTACATGAGAACATTAGTCAAAAAGAAAGCTCAAGGAATTGATGGAGTTTCACTGAAATGTTTCAACAAGCTGATGAAACATTGGAAACATGCACACATCTAAGCCAGGAAATTTGGATGACAGCTTCCAAAGGAAGATGATACAACAGAATGTTCAAATTATAAAACAGTATCACTGATATTATATGTAAGTAAAATTTTACTGAAGATCATCCAACAATGGTTGCAGCAGTTCATTGAGAGGGAACTGCTACAGGTGCAGGCCACATTCAGAAGAGGATGTGGAACAAGAAATATCATTACTGACATTACATGGAATTGGGCCGAAAAAAGAAAACACCAGAAAGATCTTTACATGCTTACTTGTGTTTTTTTTTTTCAATTATGTCAAGATCTCTGACTGTTTGGATCATAATAAACTGTGGATAACTTTAAGACAAATGGGAATTCCAGATACTTTTTTGCGCTCATTCAAAATCTGTACAAAGCAAGAGAATACTGCATTGTTTAAAATCAGGAAAGATATGTGACCTGGTTGTATCCACTCACAATCTATATGCTTAGCAAACAATCAGAGAAGCTGGATTATATGAAGGAGAATGTGGCATCAGGATTGGAGGGAGTCTTATTAACAACCTATGTAGGTAGATGACACTTCACTTGCTAAAAGTGAGGAGAACTTGAAGCATTTGTTGGTAGTGACCAAGTATTGCAGGCTTTAGAATGGATTACAACTTATTGTAAAGAAGGCCAAAATCCTAAAAGCTGGATGAATAGATAACATCATGGTAAATAGTAAAAGGCTAAATTTGTTAAGGATTTCATTTTACTTCGATCCACAATGAATGCTCATAGAAGCAGCAGTCAAGAGAGTCATGTGCTGCAGAATATTTATTTAGAGTGTTGAAAAACAAGGATACTACTTTGGGGACCAAGGTGCCCCTGACTCAAACCATGATATTTTCCATTGCTTCATATATATGTGAAAGTTGGGCATGGAATAAGGAAGATCAAAGAAGAATGAATGTGTTTGTATTGTGCTGGAGAAGAATATTGAAAGCCTATGAATGACTAAAACTGATGTGTTGGAAGAAGGATGGCTAGAGTGCTTCTTGGAGGCAAGGATGGTGAGACTTCATCTTACCTACTTCGGATGTGTTGTCAGGAGAGACCAGGCCATGGAGAAGGACATTATGCTTGATAAAGTGGAGGGACAACAAAAGAGACAAAGACTCTCCATGAGATGGACTAACACAGTGGCTGCACAGTAAGCTCGGGCATAGGAGAATGGTCAGCAGAGGCCAGGGTTTGTTCTGTTGTGCATAAGGTTGCTGTGGGGTTGGAACCAACTGGATGGCACCTACTAACAGCAACAGCACAACCATCTTTAAAGATGGTAACTGCCACGTCAACTCTGGGTTTGGACTGCCGATTGTTGAGTTAGCAGCCAAGCATGAAACCACTCGGTCGCCTGTACTTCTTAAAAAGATAAGTAGTGACTGCCATGGAAGACTTTAGGCTTAAGTGATAGAGGCAATAGTGAATGTGAGTGTAGGCAAGGTGTTCTCAATGGAATGATTGAGTATGAGGAACCTGATTATACTAATCTTCAGTATTGTAAGTTCCAGACACTCAGCTCCAGTGTCATGTGTTGTTCTCTTTGTGTTCTGTTGATTAAAAGTTTTCACTCAGTAGAATCCAGTAACTCTTTTATCATGCTTACAACGAATAACAGCAGCAAAATATGCCCTTGTTCTTAATCTCCTAATCAGTTCTAAAAGAGACATTTTTGCGCTAATGAGCAAGTTTCCTCCGTAGTGTCATCAGTGGTAAAAGGAGATTTTATGTACATTCGACTACTGATTATTATTATCTCCCTTATTGAGAAAAAATAATTAAGAATAGCAAAGTGATGAAATTGTAGCTGGTTTCTCTTTTTTTAAAAAGCATACATGAATTACTTGTATTATGTCAATTGTTAGAAAAACACCCAGAAAGAAAGCACAATTTATGTGAGACTTGAATTTAACAATTTTTATTCTTCTAGTCAGATGACTCACCAGTGCTTTGATAAAACCATATGCTACAATGCTACCACTGAATGTCATTTTTATTCTACTTAGTGAATATCTAGGAATCCCAGATACTAGAGATACAACTAGCAGTCATGCACAAATTCTGTGCAAATATTGTAATACTGATTTGTGCCATCCTTACTATATCTTATCTTCCTCTGTAATAAAATTCATGTCTTATTCATCTTTCTCTATTCTGTTTGTGGAACTATGGTACATTTGATGAATTTATTGAATGACTGTGCAGTCAGTTCTCTAATCTTGGTGCATATTCTGAAGTTCTTATGGGTAGGAGAAGCTTCTAATTCTAAAGGTGTAAAACAGGGTTGTGTCCTATCATGACAGTGTAACGAGCTCATATATTAACTTGATACAGCTATTAAACAGATGGAATATATACTGCAAGACATAGTAAATAGTTGATTATGTGCCCTTCTGTATGCTTATTAACACAAACCAGGATTTCCTTTAGAAGCTGCTGAACCTGTTAGTTTCTGACTGTCAGAACAGTTTAATGTCAACTGTGCTACTACAAAAACCATTGTACTAGACAGACATACTCCGTATTTAAATGAACAATACTAAGTAACCTCAGACAACAGGTCATTGCATTCAGCTATTTGAATGTATATTTTGCAACTAACTTATGCAGTATACAATTCTACTTAAGAAAATCAGACAGTCCCCAGACACTGGACTGATTTTATAGTCAAGGCAGCTAATTGATAATTTTTAGAGCTCCAGGCTCTCTTGGAACCACTCCAGATTAGATTGGATTCGTAATCCCTCCTCCCAACCTGCTTACATATTTAACCCATTGCTGTCAAGTCAGTTCCAGCTTGTAATAACCATACAGGACAGAGTAGCACTGCCCATAGGGTCTTCAAGGTTGTAATCTTTGTGGAAAGAGACTTTCACATCTTTTTATCACTGGGGACTGATGAATTCAAACCATTGACCTTTCAGTTATTTGCTGAGCACTTAATTTCTGTATGACCAGGGAGCATTGAATTTCTGTATGATCAGGGAACATATAATATCTGAATGACCAAGGAGCACTTAATTTCTGTGTCACCAAGAACAAAGACATAGAGAAGAAAGAGTATGCTTGGTGTGTTAGGCCAGGTTGACGAGAGAAACAAATCCAGTGACACTCATATATGTGCAATAAAGCACTTTGTATCAAGAAGTAGTTATATATTAAGAGAGCATCCCGGTCCAGTCCAACTCAAGTCCCTAAGTCCTATCCTAGTCCTAACTTCCTCTTCAAAATCATGCTTTCACATGACATGATACAGAATTCAGGAAGATCACAGGCTGGTGGGTATAAAATCATGTGGACCCAATGGAGGTGGCTCTGGCTGCAATCAGGATCTGCCAGCAGGAAGATAATGGAAAAGAGAGAAGGGGAGAGTGACTCATAAGGACACTCCTATGAGAAGGCCATGCCCACAAAAAAGGCACCGTCAAGCTGTGACCTGATTGACAGCTTGAATACTACCCCTACAGCTTTCATATATCTTCAAGTTAACATGAAATTATGTAGCTACCACACTTAGGTGGGTGGGAGTGTAGTGTAGGTCCTACTGGGAGCTGAGGAGATAAGAGAGGAATAATAGATATGCCCACTGGGTAAACTAAGTGAACTACATGGATTGAGACACCATCTCTACTGTGGTGCGTGGAGGAGGATAGAGAGAGGGTGATGTTTAGCTACTGAATGCTGATATAACAGAAACACAATAACTAGGTGGCTTCAACAAACAGAAATTAATTTTCTCAGAACACAAGAGGTCAGAAGTCCAAATTCAGGGAAAAGATGTTCTCTGTATGGGGACTCAATGGATTACTCACCCGAGTGTGTGAACAGAGTTAATATTTATTTTTGAGAAAATAATTTGTTCTTGTTTATAAGCAAAATCCCTGTGTCCCATTTTTTTTTGGCAAAAAAAGAGGATGTTCAGTAGAGAATGCTAGATACCTAAAGTTTAAGAACATTAGACCAGCTATGTCATACATAGATTTATGGTAGTAATGACATTGTTATTTTATAATGAGCAGTATGGAATGTATCAGACACCACTGATATTCCTGTTACCTGCTGCCAAATGGACCCCTGGCCTCCTCATGTAACCCCATGCACAACTGAATGAAATATTGCCCAACCCCATGGCCATTTATGATGTAGACTGTTGTGATCCAGAGTTTTAATGGGCTGATTTTATATATATATATACACACACACACACACACACACATTTTACTGGGAGTTCATACAGCTCTTACCACAATCCATACATACTTCCATTGTGTCAAGCACATTTGTACATTTGTTGCCATCATCATTCTGAAAAACATTTTCTTTGTACTCGAACCCTTGGTATCAGCTCCTCATTCTTCCTCCTCCCTTTCCCACCCTTCCTACTCATGAACTCTTGATAATTTATTATGATTTTTTTTCATGTCTTATCCTGATAGATGTCTCCCTTCATCCACTTTTCTGTTGTCCATCCCCCAGGGAGGGGGTTAAATGTGATCAATTGTGTTCGATTTCCCCTTTCTTCCCCCACCTTCTGCTTATCCTCTTGGTTTGGCTACTCTCAATATTGTTCCTGAAGGGTATATCTGGCCTGGATTCCTAGTGTTTCCAGCTTTTATCTGTACCCAGGTACATGCTCTGGTCTAGCCAGATTTGTAAGGTAAAATTGGGGTCTTGAAAGTGTGGGGTGGAAAGGAGGAAGCATTAATGGACTACTGTACCCTGTGCTCTACTGTACCCTGACAGGCTCATCTCTTTGTTGCGACTCTTTTGTAAAGGGATGTCCAATTGTCTATCTTTTGATAGTCAGGCACCATCAGCTTTCTTCACCATATTTGTTGATACTCACTTTGTCTTCAGTGATTGTGTTGGAAAGGTGAGCATCATGGGATATAATGAAGTAATCACCAGACTTTTTTTGCTAGATCTTCTTGGTTTGAAAACTGGGCTGCGAGCTGTTCAGCACCATAAGAACACAGATGCCCCCAATGATGACTGGTGGTGGCTGCATACGATGTACATTGGTGACTGCACATGAGATATCTTGGCCAGGAATTGAAAATGGATCTTTCCACCATTTCCCTACAAATACCATTAGATAATTCAATTACTAAATGACAGCAAGTCACCTACCAAAGCATGGTTGAATCACTTGACAATTAAACAGACTGCCCAAGGATCATGTTAATGCTGTTGGAAAAAATAGTATTGCAATGGAAAAGTATATGTCTATACCATATCTTTCTAGATTATTATATGCTAGTTTTGATCATTGCCTTTGAACTATTTTGCAACTGTTTATAAATTGTAGGTAATTGATTGATATGTCTAGTAGTGATTTTAATTTCCTTCCTCCCAGTTGTGGAAAAACTAGTTTTGCCCTATTTCCAATTCATTTCAGTGTGTCTTTACTTGATATAAATGTGTGCTAGTCTGACTTTCTTTGAGCCCTTTATAATGCCTGGTTGAAACCATATGGGTAGTGTAAACACACATACATAGATACTACATATACACAGACGCATATATAATGAACTAATATATACCTACACATACACATATATGTATCTTTAACATGTGTTTTGTTTTGTATCTTTAGGGGAGTCATGATTTTCACCTTTTTCTGAAAATTATCTTTGAATAACTCCCTCTGCTGCTAGGCTTTTGAGGCATTTTTTTTCTGCATTTTGGGTAACAAGAGAAATTCATCTGAAGAATTCTGTAAAATCCTCTTCAAGTAGCCCAAGGAATCCCTGAAGTAGCTTTATCTGGCAGAAAATTACTGCAGCCCAGTTCCACCACTCACCTGACATCTTTATTATACATCTTGACATTCTAGTGCTTTCTCTCTTACCTCTCCTTCTTCCTTATCATACAAATTCCTGCAAGCTGCTCTCTGGAGAGGTGGCTTCAGGGCTTCTGAGTATTAAAAAGGTGATGCTTGTCGATTCCTGCTTCACCTGGCATGTTGCAAACTGTCCAAAATTCTTTCTGAAGAAGGTGGACTATATTAGTCCATAAATAGTTGTTCCATTCTCCTTAACTTCATTATTATCAATTATCTCAAAGAACTCAAAATTTCCTTGGTGACACTCCACATGAGTACTTTGATCTTGAATACCCTTTAGGATATAATGAACTGTTAAGCAATTTCAAGAAAATTTATTTTGTAATTTTTGATAAATTGTGGAATATTCTGAGTGTTGTCACTTAGCTATTATTTGCAATTTTGGTCTATTGTAAGCTAATCCCAATCCTAGCCTTTCAGGTAACAAGATCAAGTAGACCAGAAGCCCTACCTTCAGGTAACTTGAAGGGGAAGCACTGTTGTGTACAACTAAACATGGAATATTGTGAGATGATTCCTGTGTTTTCCTAAATGCTGAGATTTACCTAACTTTTTAATTGACGAAATTTAGGAGTTTTCAAATCCTTTGCACTGAGGAAATGGAGCCCCCAAGAAGCTATGTGACCTGCAAAATTTATCCACAAGTTCCCGACTCCTCACTTATTGACATGGGCAGGTTCTAAAGATTAGTTGACTCCGTGAATATTGGTGTTATGCAAAAATGTAAATTAATCACATCAGACCACACAACCACAGTTTAAATGATTTTCATATTGTGGCGAGCCATGCAGCCAAGTTGACAAATCGCATTCACCATCACAGTCAGTGTTATTCTTATATCTTGGTATTTGTTTACCGCCAGATGTATGCTGCAACTTCACAAAATAATCATATAGATTTATTACCACTGTTATAAATGTGAAATATCAGAGAGCAAGCTATGGATAAGCAAGGAGTAGGTGTTTCAGTACTGTTGTGTATCCGATGGCTGTCAAGTTGGCTCTGACTCATCTCCACCTTATGCATAACAAGAGGAAACAGTCCCTGGTCCTGTGCCAGCTGCACAGTCTTTGGCAATGTTGGAGTTTATTTTTGTGGCCATACAGCCAATTTATCACAATGAAGGTTGACCTCATTTTCATCTCCACCTCACCCCAACTTTACCAATCCTGATGTATTTTTAACAACCAGTCTTTTCTGATGACATGTCCAAAGTAAGTGAGTCGAAGCCTTGCCATTCTTGCTATTAAGGAATATTCTGGTTGTATTTTTCTAGGACTTACTGATAATTGTTCATTCTTTTGGCAATCCACAATGTGTTATAGTGTGTGGTAGAATAGATAGCAAGTAAATCTTCCAACTTAGCCAAAGCTTCTATTTTGTCAGTAAAGTAATCTGCAAATGCATTACTATGTCTATAGTCAACTTGTGAAGATAAAGGAGTCATTGGCAAAAGGCAAAATAATAGTTGCTGAGAGTTCTGCCTGGGCTAATGGATCTACAATTTAGTAACTGGGGAAATTTGGGGTTATAGTGATGGTGGTCCTACTGGCAGAATCTGTCTCCTGGACTGGCAAGAATTAAGTGGAGTGAGGGCTCCAGCCTTTTTGGCTTGAGTTCAGGGCTGGGCTTCTATCCAGTTGAGAACTAGAGTGAAAATCAGAAGCTGGGAAGAAGGCCAGTCAGACGGAATGGTAACTCAATTCCCTAAGGTCTCAATTCACCTCCAGGAACACTAGAGAAACTACTTCCAGATTCTACCTACTCATGCGAAGGAAGCTTCTAATATATTAGCAGACCAAGCAATTCCAAACTCAGACTGTGATAGGGAATAGCTGATTGGGTTTGGGAGAGTTAAGAATTGACCAGGATGACCATTACCTTTCACAGATTAGGGATTTCTTATAAAAATATACCTGTGGATAGAGGAAATACAGTGAGGCAAAAATAGTAAAAATAAGAATTAATCATGAGGCTGAGCCCCGGTGGCGTAGTGGTTGTTCGCGGGACTGCGGCCCACTGGGATGGAGGTTCAATTCCGGCTCCCAGGAGCAAAGGCTGGGCCTCCTACTCCCACCACCTGAGGGCAGTGATGCCTAAAAATAAAAATAAAAAAAAGAATTAATCATGAATTCACTTATTTCCCTAAATATTTTTTTTCAATCATTTTATTAGGGGCTCATACATCGTTTTTCACGATATATAAATAAGCATACTCGTCAAGCACCCTCACATGTCCACTTCTATTATTGTTCTCCAATCGTCCACCTTTTTCCCTTTAGCCCCTAGTATCGGCTTATCCATTCCTTCCCCTCTTCCCCTGGTCTCTCCTCCCTTCCAACCCTCAATAGTTTATACATTGTTATTGTTTTGTCATATCGTACACTGCCCGACCTCTCCCCCAACCTACTCCTTTGATGCTCATCCTTCAAATAAGAGCTTGTGTATATATCCTTGCTGTTGGTTCCGTCTCTCTACCCCCCCTTCCCTCCACCCTTCCAGTATCTCCAATCTAACCATTGGCCCGAAGGGGCCCATCCATCCTGGTTTCCCCATATCTCCAGCTCCCCTCTATGCCAGTGTGACTTCTCCAGTCCATCTGGATTTGCAAGGTAAAGTTGGGACCATGATGGTTGGGGGACAGGGAGGAAGGCTTCAGGAATCAGAGGAAACTTGTATGCATCATCACTGCCTGGCTGCCCCCCCGACTGGTCTGTCTCCCCCCTGTGTCTCCCCTGTAAAGGGGTGACCAATTACCCACCAGTGGGCCTTAGGTCCCCACCCTGCTCTCCTCCTCCTATGTAATAATGTGATTCTTGTTCTTTGGTCCTCGATATCTGCTCCCTTCGGCCCCTCTTGATCACGCATGCTGGTGTGCTTCCTGCATGTGGACTTTGCTGTTTCTGTGCTGAATGGTGACTCGATTATCTTCAAGTCTTTGAGATTCCAGGCTTTCAATCATTTGTTAGCTGGGTACCATCATTTCTTCTACTTTGTTTGCCTTTGTATCCATTTGTCATCAGCAATATCGGGAGTCAATTGGTCCATTGATTTTGATTTTTGTTCTTTGATACCTGATTGTTTCAGCACCTCATGATCGCACAGGTAAGTGATCTTCTTTTATGGTGGGTTTTGTTGCTTCTGAGCTAGAT
>PVJH01039675.1:0-16244 GCA_004026705.1 Nesogale talazaci | reverse complement strand
GTGATGCCCCCCAAAACAAACAAACAAAACTTAAAGCAGAAATAAATGAACTGGAAAACAGAAGAACAATGGAAAAAATCAGCAAAGCAAGAAGTTGGTTCTTTGAAAGGATCAACAAAATCATCAAACCACAAGCAAACTTAACCATGGAAAAGAAGGACAAGATATCAATATCTAGAATTTGAGATGAAGCAGAGGAAGTCACAACAGAGCCCAATGATTTAAAAAGATTAGTTATGCAGTAAAGTAAGCCTATACGCAAAAATTCTATAATTTGGAGAACTTGCAGATATAGATGCAAAATAACTCTCTCCTCAAATGAATGCATACGGACATTATGAGCTCGCACATACCTGTAGCAAAAGAAGAAATAGACAAGGTCATGAAAACATTTCCACCTAAAAAAAAATCCCATGTCTAGATGGCTTCACAGATTTCTACCATTCATTCAGAGAAGAGCTGATACCAATCCTACACAAAATCTTTCAGAACATAAAAATAGGCAACAAACTTCCAAATTCATTTTATGAAGCCAGCATAACCCTGATACCAAAACTAGGCAAAGACCCCACAAGAATGTTACCTTTCATGAACATAAATGTAAAAATCATCAACAAAATACTAGCTAATATAATCCAACAATACATCAAAAAAATAATACATCATGACCAAGTGGGATTCATACCATGGATGGTTCAATATTGACCAAAAAATGTTATGTAATCCGTGTCAACAGGAAAAAGAGCAAAAACCATATGATTATATAAATTAATGCAGAGAAAGCATTTGATAACATAAAACACACATTCCTAATAAGACTCTCAAGAAGAGGAGACTTCCAGAAAGATGGTAATGTACATCAGAGCAACTCCACGGAAATAGAGGGTCATAAAAGGAGGATCATAAAGAAAAGTAGCATAAATCCACTAAATTCTAAGGCATTGTGGGCTTTTGGCTTATAACTGTAGAGACCAACTAAGGTTTAACCTTAGCCCTGCTCCAGTCTTTGGCAGGCCCAAAACCTTTACTTCAACACAGCCACAGCTTAACACCAACTTTGGTCAGGGTTTAAACCCCTCCAGCCCCACAATCAGACAATAGGGCTCAGCTATATCTTTACTTTAGTTTCTTTCTCCTCTCGCCCTCCCATAGTCTCAGAAGTCTCAGTTTGGAGGGACTTTTTTCTCTTCCCTTTTGTATCACATGCCACTCCTGACCTCCAGGCCACTTCCCTTAGTCTAGGCCAATTATGCAGTGTAACACATGGCTGGGGAAATCCCACTCACCTCCCTCCAGGGAAAATCCCACCACTGGCCCTCTGCAGCATGACACACAGGTAGGGAATGGCTGCCCACCTCCCTCTGGAGGAAATACCACCCACCCTCTGCAGCATAACAGGGCTGGGAAAATCTCATGCACCCACCCTGCACAGCTTGAGGACTGGAGAAATTCTGCCCACCTTGCTCTGGCAGAAATCCCACCTAGCGTCCATTTGGCAGCTTGTCTGCCCTTTGGGGAGTTTCAGTTGGATAAGGGGAACCTTGGCTTGCCTTCCACAGCACTCCATGTGGCTGGGGGAGCTCATGCCCATCCTCTGTGATTCCATGTGGCTGGGGGAACAGTCTTCTACCTGCGTTAGTTTCTCACAATGTCCAAGGAAACTCCAACAATAATCTGCAGCACTCCGTGCTGCTGCAGAAACCTCCACCCAAACTCTGAGGCAATCTATCTGACTAGGGAAATTTTGCACACCATCCATGGTGCTCTATGACAAATCAGGCATATGCACCTGCCTGCTGCAACAGTCAGGCACCCCCACAAACCATCTGTAGAGCCCAAAGCTGCCATGGGACATAAAACCAAGGCTTCCTGGGATATCATTTAATGCCGCACCATCTTCGGGGGTCCAAAACCACCCAAGCAGCGTCCTCTGAGAGGACCATCCAAATAAAAGAATACTGGTTGGCTAAGGAAAGAGTAAAGCCACAGGCAGATAAAGCGGTAGCCCAGTTCCATATTGCAATTAGCTGCAGGCAAATGGAAGAAAGATTTCTATGAGTCTCTCATAGAGAGCTCAGTCCTCTTTGACTCTCTGGAAAATAGCAATGGGCTCCTTTAAAACAACGCAATGCGGACATCAATAAGTCCCAACAATCTCAATGAAAAAAACCAGGAGACACAAAAGGAAATGTAGATAACAACATGCATAGAAAAATTGATCTGCCATGGAAAGAAATCTTCAGAATGTTGTTTGAAGTCATACAGGATATGAGGGAAACAATAGAGAAAAAGTGATGAAATGATAGACGGGATAAAGTCCATACACCAAAGGAAGATACAAGAGCTTAGGGATGAGATAACAAAACCAGTTGCAAATTCAAGGACTTCACAAACCAACTGATCTAGAGGACAGCCAAGCAGACTTTAACAAATGTGAAAAAATTCAAAAAGTTCATCAAAGAAGCTAAAGAAAGCCTGGGAGTCATGTCTGATGCTACGAAGAGGAACATCGGAATAATTGAATTACCTAAGGAAGACAACCAAGAAGTCAAAAATAGCAAGATATTTCTTGGAGAAAAACTTTCCCAACATAATGAATGAAAAAAACAAGCAATCTTTCAGGAGACTGAAAGAACTCCAGCTACACTGAATCCCAAGACGTCACCAAGGCACAGAATAGAAAACTATCTAAATTTAAGGAAAAGGAGAAAATCAGCAGGGCAGCTAAGGAAAAAGACCTGTCACATATAAAGGTACCAAAATAAGAATATGATCAGTACTATCAGTAGACACAGTGAGGAAGAGGAATGGAGTAACACATTCTAAACATTGAAGGAAAATAATTTAAACCTAAGAATACTCTAGCCATCCAAATTATCTATCAAGATAAATGGAGAAGAGTCTTCCCAGACAAGAAAAAACTCAAAGAATACGTTAAAAGAAACCCAGCTCTACAAAGATCCTTGCTGACCCACTGTGGGAAGAACTCACTAAGCACAATAAAGAGACTGTCACATATGATAATCTTGCCTAGAGGGCAACAGAGGGAAACCAGCCCCCAAAATAGCATTGTCAGAAGGATGGAAAGAATTCAAGAATGAAGCACACACAAACACACATGCACAACACACTGACTAGAAAGAGAGGTCGGAAAACACCGTATTAAAAGGCAGAAGGCAGGGATGAGCCCCGGTGGTGTAGTGGTTGAGTGCAGGATTGCAGCCCACTGGCTTGGCGGTTCAAATCCAGCAGCAGCTCCCCAGGAGCAAGGCTGGGCCTCGCACTTCCACCAGAGGGCAGTGATGACCTCCCCCCAAAAAAAAACAAAGATAAATAAAAGGCAAGGTTAACAGACTGGATTAGAAAACACAATTCATCACTCTGATGCCTATAAGAAACACCTCTCAAGATTACAAGCAAAAACAGGCTGAGAACCAAAGGCTGGAGAAAAATATACCAAATGGCAATTCAAAAAAGTAGGGGTTGTGGACCGAATCTCAAGGTTCAAGCCATAACAAGAGATAAGAAGGGGCACTATACAATGCTCAAGGGAAGAGTAAACCAATAACCAGTGAAGCTAATAAATATATATGCACCCAAAGACAGCCCCACGAAATTTGTCAAACTCTCCAAAAGATGAAAAAAGAAATTATAGGATGAACAATTAAAGCAGGTGGCTTTAATACACCACTTTCCAAGAAAGATAGATCACAGGGAAAGAAGCTCAGCAAGGAAGCTACAAATATAAACATTATGATTACACAACTTGACCTGGTAGACATTTTGAGAGCTCTCTACCAAATTGCAAAAGAAATTCATTCTTTTCAAGACCACATGGCACATATTCCAAGATGTACCTCATGTTAGGACAAAAGTTGAATCTGTACAAATTCAAGCACAAAGAGATCATACAGATTCTGTCTCTGACCACTATGACATAAAGCAGAAAATCAACAGAAGGACGATTAAGAAAACAAGGGCAAACAATTGAAGGATGGATAACTCTATTGCAAGGATGAATAACTCTATTGCAAAGGGAGTGGCCCAGATCAGAGATGAAAGCAGGAAGTTTCCAGAAACCAATGAGAATACCAAAATCTTTGGGACACAGCAAAAACCAGAGCAAGTTTCATGGCAATACATGCACACATGAAAAAGGAAGAGACATGATTGATATGCTGACAAAAAAACTTAAAGGCATTAGAGCAGAATATGCAGGACAATCCTAATAGCAAAAGAAAAGAAAAAAAATCAGGGGTGATTACCAAGAGAGGGAAAACAAGAAAACTATGGAAAAAAATTAATGCAGCTAAAAATTGGTTCTTTGAAAGGATTAACAGAATCCACAGACTTCTGTCAAAACTAACCAAAGAAAGTCAGGAATAAATTTCAATAGGAAGAATGAGGGGTGAGAAAGGGTACATTGCAATTGACCTTAATGAAATCAAAAGGATAATTACACAGTATCTTGAAGGCCTATACTCCAATGAATTCAACAACTTGGAAGACATGGACAATTCTTGGAAAAATAATGCCTCTCTAGACTATTCCCGATAGAGGTCAAGAATTTCAACAAACCCATATCAATCAAAGAAATAGACAAGGTTATCAAGGGATTACCAATAAAAAAATCCCCTGGACCAGATGGCTCCACAGGACAATTCTACTAATTGTCATTCAGAGAAGAACTGACAGCAATCCTACACAAACCCTTCCGGAACATAGAAAAAAAATATGGCAAACTCCCGAACTCTATCTATGAAGCACATATAACTCTGATACCCAAAGTGAGCAAGGATCCCACAAGAATTGAGAACTATAGACCAATATCTCAAATGAACAACTATGCAAAAATCTTAACAAAAAAATGGTCAATAGAATATAAAAGTATATAAAACAAATAATTCACCATGACCAAGTGGGAATCATAACAGAGATGATGCAAAGATGGTTCAATATATGAAACACCATTAGTGTCATTCACCATATTGATATGAAAAATTATAAGAACATCACAATAACAATAGATGCGAAAAAAGCATTCGACAACATCCAACACCAATTCCTGTTCAAAACACTTAAGGAAAACCCCTCAATATAATACTCCAAAAGGTCAAGAAACCTTGAACTATTTGAAGGTCTTGTCTTTTCTTGTTGTTGGTTTTCTTGTTGTTTCCATTTCTTTTGCTGCACTGTTTTGTTCCGTCTTGTTTTTGTACTTATTGTTGTATCTGCATGTCTATCAAGATAAGAGACAGGATAAACAATCCAGAGGAGAAAATGGGACTGACAATGCTGAGGGGAACACAAGAATAAGCGAACTCAAGTTGGACCAAAGACCTAAATGCAAAACCCAAAGCTATCAGGATCATTGATGAGAAAATTGAGACAAAGCTAAGAGTTCTAGTGCAGGGCATACACAGAATATCAGAAATAACAAAGGAAACCCACTCTGTGGAAGGTAAAATAGATGAGTGGGACCTATTCAACATAAAGCACGTATACATTGAAAGATTTTATTAAAAGAGTATAAAGAGAGCCCACAGATTGGAAAAAGAATGACAACAAAGGACTAATTACTAAAATCTAAAACAATGTTATAAGGCTTTCAGCAGGAAAATAGCTAATAGCCCTCTCAGAAGGGGGGAAAAGAATCTGAACAGATGATTCGCAAAAGATGACACTCAAATGGCTAGTAAACACATGAGGAAATGCTGTGGTCATTAGCTATCCAGGAAATGCAAGTCAAAACAACCACTTAAGACCCATTACTGTATTTCTAGTTTTAAAAACTGAGTACAACAAATGTTGGAGAGGGTATGGTGATATAAAAACTCTTAATTACTGCACTATGGTAGGAACAAGCAACAGAATGGGAATAAGCTCAAGTTTTAGGGTATCCAGTCTTCTGACTGAGGAAAAGACAGCCTGGTAAAGAACTGGACCAGTGCCAATGAACCTCCCATCATCCACTTCTGATAAGTATAGGGTAGATCATTTGACCAAAGGATGTCTCACAACAGCTGAGATAATATAGTCGGGAGATATAGGAAGGGGATGCTGTCTGCCGAGTGGATGCCAGGTGGATCTGGGGTGAATTCCCCAAGAGAGGATGGTGACCCAACTAGAAAAATAAGAAGGGCAACACAGGAAAGGAGACAGAGAATGGTCACATTTGGGGAAACATAGGTACATATCTTTTAGGGGGAGGGGAGGGATGCCTGACCTCCAAGTGTGGGGAGGAGTCACTAAGGAAGCTTGGGGACACATTAGAGAGGGAGTGTCTTTAGTGACATGCAACTGGTGGGTAAAATTTAACTAGGGTCCCAGAAACATAGGAACATGCAGTGGAACTCTGGGACACTGAAGCCTGGATCTTTGAGGAGCACAACATGCTCCAGAGGCTGTCTCAGTGAGATCCCATGTGGGAACTCCACTGAGTAAACTGGGTTCTACCTCAAACATACTTGTAACCTGAGTACTTAAGGAGGAAAATACATGGTGTCTGAGGAAACAGAAGACAGCTATGCTAAGAGTGGTGTATTGCTGGGTGGTGGACAGACAAGGTCTTGCTGCATCGATACCATGTGTGCTGTAATACTCCAGCAATCCTGTGACATTCTGGTTTTTTGCTTATGTTTCTTCATATTAGGGTGTTTCTCAGAGATGCAGAGCCAGTGGGTGTCACCCTCTCAATGTTATTTGTTTTTCTGGTTTTTGGTAAATGAAACCAGGGATGTTGTGCCTACAGGGAAAGCAAATAAAACAAGGGTTTTGGGGGTGGGAAGATATAGAGGGGTGGGGGAGACAAAAGGGAGATGATGTCAAGGAGTCCTGGAAGGTACAGTACGCTTGGAGAGTGATTATGGTAGCAATTGTACAATTCTATTTGATGTGACTGAACTATGGAATAATATGATATTATGTACTAACTCCCAAGTTACAGCAAATTAACAGGAAAAGAGAAAAACAACATAGATCCAGGAATGGGTTTGGGGCTCACACTAAATCCTAGCTCCAACTTAAGAACAATTACTTCCTTTATCATGTCCCTGCTCAATACTCACCCTCAGGATTGGGAACACAGAAGATATCGGTACTATGGCAAAATGTGACAAAAATTTAGATCAGTGGTTCTCAACCTTCCTAATGCTGCGATCCCTTAATACAGTTACTCATGTTGTGGTGACCCACTCCAACCATAAAGTTATTTTCATTGCTACTTCATAACTGTAAACTTGCTACTATTATGAATTGGGAAACCCCTGTGAAAGGGTCACTCAACCCCCATAGGGGTCACAACTCATAGGTTGAGAACTGCTGATTTAAATGGTGCCCAGCTATCAGATAAAATAGCTCCTGGGGCCTTAAAGGCTTGTCTCCAAACAAGCAGCCATCTAAGTGTGATGTCAAATAAGTGTATGTGGAGGAAGCATACCATTATCAGTCACCAAAGGATTGGAATCCATCTAATCCAAAGTCAAAGGAGGGATTGGTATCAGAGCCCAAATTGTGAGAATACAGTGTGCAGGCAATGGATGACAGTGGGAGCCCAAGATTCATTTGTAGATCTACACAAGAAATGAGCCCCCAGAGAACTCTCCCTACCTAAAATTGAGGGGTGGAAGGAAAGTGGCCACTAAACTAAAATGATTGTGAGAAAGGATTATAGATCAAAGGCATAAATATGGCTTTAACAGTTAAAACGTTGTCAGTAGATTGTCCTACTATGATGCAAGCTGGACCTGATCTGGTTTTGAAATTTTTCAGTATTTTTGGTGTGTATTGTGTCAATGGAGGTTACTCCTTGAAATGATGTTATATGCTTTTCCATTTTTCAGTATCTGAAACCTGAATTGATGAACCTATAAGGACAGCAAATAGGATAAGTATTTTGGGGGGAGGGAGATGCAGTAGTGGTGGTGAGGTAAAGGGGAAATGATGTCAAAGAGTCCATACAGAAAAAGAATGTTTGGAAACTAATTGTGATAGCAATATACAATTCTACTTGACATAATTGAATTATGGAATGATATATGTATCAATTCTCAACCAATATTACACACACATATAAGTATATATAACATTTCTCCTCCATAACTGCCAAAAGAGTAATTGATACCACAATATAGTTTAAGTAAAATGTTCTTTTAGAATTATAATGTTACATAGCTTTGGTTGTAAAATAAGCAAAAAAGTGAAGGCATACCTTCCCTCATATACAACACAAAAAATAGCTCAAAATGAATCAAAGACTTAATATTAGATCTGAAATTATAAAACTCTTACAAAAATATAGGCTAAATCTTTGTGACCTAGATCTGGCAGCAGATACTTAGGCATAGTACCAAAAGCATAAATGACCAAAGAACAAATAAATTGAACTCCATTAAAATGCAAAAATGTTCTCCAAATGAAATTATCAAGAAAGTGAAAAGAGCTCACTGATTTTGACTTTTAAATTACATTATAGAGCCAAAAATCTGATTGCAACAGCAGTTTGAATTTACTTTTTATTTTTCTGGTACTTTGAAGCCAACATCTTTGTCATTCACTTGATAAGCTACAACTTAGTGAAAACTGCAAACTCTCTTTTACAGATGAAAGTTAATTTAGTATCATAGAATTAAATTTTGAGAAAAAAGAATAATTGCATCAGGCAATACAAACATGTGATATGAAAAACAATAATCTGGAAGTCAGAAGTCTAAGACCTACCACTCACGTACTAGTTAAATCCATATTTTTACCCTGAGGTAAAAAAAGAAAAATACCTTTCCTGCTTGCCTCCCCAAAAGAACAATAAAATTATGCCCCAATTGCATTTTCTAGGTCCACACAGGATTAAGCCCCTGGTGAGCCCCTTCTGATCATCGTTGAGGGATATGAACAGCGCTGATATCAGACAGAGAACTCTACAAAGTCCATTAGGGCACACAGGGTAAAATGCAATATCTTATCATCTTATCCCTGTTTTGGCCCAGCTTAAAGCTGCTTCAGTTTTTAAAACGTGAAGGCAAAACACCCCACAGATTAGCTCCTGGTGAATCTCTTCTGAGCAGGGACAAGAGATGTGAATAGCATTGCTATCACACAGAGAGCATTGGAAAGAAGATTGTTGCAGATGCAGTTAGGCTAAAATTTAGAGCCATATCATTTTATCTCCTTTATGATCCAATTTCTTCAAGTTTTTACTATTTTTGCTCACATTTCAGTAGAGGTTTTTTATATGTTTGACTTTGTTATTCTTGTTAGTTTGGGTTTTTTTTAATGCTTTTCTGTAATATGAAATCCAGAATAAGTAAATCTGTAGAGACAACAACTAGATTCCTTGACAGGAGAGGTTGGTAGGAAATAAGGAACTAATAATGATGAGTACCAGAATGCAGAAAATATTCTAAAACTTAGTGTGACTATGATTGTACAACTCTTCTTGAAGTGATCAAATTATAGAATTGTGTGATATGTGAATGCCAATAAAAGTGTTGGAAAAATATGCCCAAAGGTGGAAACTCTAAAGAGCCATACCCAACCTAGTTTTGTAGAGTGTTCTAGGAATGAAAGATGGGCATCAGAAACATCTTTCAGGAATGGCTGATCGGAGGATTCTTAAAAGGGTGGCTTCAAATAGAAAGGAGAAAAAGGACATCCATTTCAAGTAGAGGACGGCATCAGAAGCAAATGAATAAAGAATATAATAAATCTGTTGTTACTCCCTCTGTTATAAGTACTGCATGCTACCCGATTGCACCACTGTAGGTTTTGTTATTCCCTTTCTTAAAAATCATCCAGGGCTCTAACTCTTGAAGGCAGTCCCTCACCCCAACCCCATTATCGTGCCATTCCTCACTTCATGCATACACTTTCAGGCTTCAATACCTTCAATGTACTTCCACTCAGGAACATTTACCATATATACTTGAGAGTAAACCGACCCAAATATCAGCCAAGGCACCTAATGTTACCACAAACACTGCATTAGAAATGTGTTGTCAACACACTGAAGAGAAAGGGAGGTAGGAAAACACCCAACACAAAAGATATGACATCACAGAGTCCACAGATGGAGGTAATAATCCTGAATATCAATGGACTGAACTCAGGCATTAAAAGACTGAGGCTAGCAACCTGACTTGGAAAACACAAACCATTGATCTACTGCCTATGGGAGACACATCTCAAGACTAAAGACAAAAATAAGCTGAAAATCAAAGGCTAGAGAAAAGCATACCAATCAAACAGCAATTCAAAAAAAGCAGAGGTTGCAATCCTAATCTTGGATAAAATTGACCTCGAAGTGCAAACCCTTACAAGAGATAGGGAGGGTTTGCTCAAGGGAATGGTAGACAAAGAAACACTAAGTATTTTAAACATCTATTCCCCGAACGAGAGACCCACTGAATATGTAAACCAAACACTCCAAAAGATGAAAAAAGAAATCACAGACTTAACAATTATAGAAGATGATTTCAATATACCACTCTCTTGAGAAAGATAGATCACAGGAAAAGAAACTCAACAAGCAGGCTAGAGTTCTAAACACTACAATTAGACAATTTGACCTGATAGATATTTATAAAGCTCTTTATCCAAATACAAATAGAAATCATTCTTTTTAAGCCCACAAGGCATATAGTCAAAGATAAGGCACATGCTGGGACATAAGGCCAACCTGCATAAATTTAAGCACACTGATATTATATAGACCTCTCTGACCACTGTATTATAAGGCTGGAAATCAATGAAAGGAAGATGAAGAAAACAAATACAAACAATTAGGGGATGAATGACTCTATTGCAAAGGGAGTGTGTGATAGCCCAGATTAGAGATGGAATTAGGAAATTTCTAGAAACAAGTGAGAATGAGAAGACTACATACCGAAACATATGGGATACAGCAAAGGCAATTATCAGATGAATTTTCGTAGCAATACAGGCACACATGAAAAAGGAAGAGAGACTTATGATTTATATGCTGACACAAAATTTATATCAACTAGAACAGAGTCAACAGTATGATCCTACTAATAGCAAAAGAAAATAAATAATAAAAATCAAGTTTGAGAGTCAGAATAGGAAAAATAAGAAAACTATGGAAAAATGCTGCTAAAAGTTGGTTTTTGGACAGGATAAACACAATTGACAGACCACTGGCAAACCTAAACAAAGGAAGGAGGGAACTAATTTCAATATCAAAGATGAGGGGTGAAAGAGGGACCATTACAACAGACCATAATGAAATCAAAATGATAATTATACAGTATTACTAAGTAAAGGGTTTCAATGAATTCAACAACTTGGAAGACATGGACAAATGCTTGGAAAATCAATCCCTAGACTATCCCCAATGGAGGTTAAGAATCTCAACAGACCCATAGCTATAGAAGCAATAGACAAGGTTATCAAGGGATTCCCAACAAAAAAAAATCACCTGGACCAGATGGTTTCACAGGACAATTCTACCAAGCATTCAGGGAGGAAATGACACCAATCCTACACAAATTCTTCTGGAACACAGTTAAAGACGGAACACTCCCAAGCTCCTTCTAGGGAGCTAGCATAACTCTGATACCGAAACCAGGCAAGGATCCCACAAGATTTGAGAAGTATAGGCCAATATCCCTAAAGACCATCTATATGAATTCCTTAACAAAATGCTGGCTAATAGAACACAAAAGCGTATAAAACAAATAATTCACCATAACCAAGTAGGATTCATACCAGGGATGCAGAGATGGTTCAATATACGAAAGACCATTAGTATCATTCGCCACATTGACATGAAAAACTATAAGGACCACAGGATAACATCGATAAATGCAGGAAAAGCACATCTAACACCAATTCCTGTTTAAGACACTCAAGAAGATAATAATGGAAGGAAAATTCTTCAATATACTAAGAGCTATATGTGAAAAACCAACAGCCAACGTAGTAGTCAATGGAGAAAAGACTAACATAATCCCATTGAAAAGGGGACCAGACAAGGATGTCCTTCATCCCCACTCTTATTTAACATCATACGGAGATTTTAGCTAACACGTTAAGGCAAAGAAAAGACACATTAGTAGAATTGTACTGTTGACTCAGACCAATGAAAAACAACTGGAAACCCAGAAATAGAATCATAAGCATACAGACAACTGAACTTTGATAAGGGAAAAAAAAATATCAAGCGGGAAGCAGATGCCTTCTTCAACAAGTGGTGCTGGGAAAAATGGATATCTACCTGCAGAAAAATGAAGCAAGACCCTTATCTCACTTCATACACAAGAATAGACAAGGTGGATCACAGACCCCAAGGTAAACCCCCAAACAATGAGGGAATTAGGACAAACCTGAGAACTTTGTCACAAGGAATACATAAGCTATCAGAAATACAAAAAAAAAAAACAGACATGGATACAGATGGATCACAAATTGACAAGTGGAATATACTGAAGATGAAACACCTGTGTACATTGAAAGAATTCACCAAGAGCCTGCAGACTGGGAAATCATCTTTAGCAATGACACATCAGACAAAGGCCTTATTAGTAAAATCTACAGTTCTCTGCTGGATTCCAAAAAGAAAAAGATCTAATTGTCCACTGATGAGGTGGACAAAGGACCTGGACAGAAGTTTCATAGAGACAGAAATCCGAATGGCCAATAAACATACAAGAAAATGTTTGCGATCATTAGCCATAAGAGAAATGCAAATTAAAACAAAAATGAGATACCCCATACCACCCTCAAAGAGATCCTAATTCAAAAAATCAAAGAGCAATAAGTTTGGAAGAGGTGTGATGAGATAGGAACTCTCATTCACTGCTGGTGGACCTGTAGGTATGTACAACCACTATAGAAATCAATTTGGGAATATATAAAACAGATGAAAATTGAGCTACCATAGGACCCAGCAATCTCCCTACTGAACATATAACCAGGAGACGCAAGAAACAAATCATGGCCAGACATCTGTGTTCATCACGGCACAGTTCATAATTGCAAGGAGTTGGAAACAACCCAAATTTCCATAACAATGAATGGATTTAAAAACTGTGTTACCTGAGGTGTCAAAGAGATCATTTATCAGGAATCAACGAACTAAAAGTCATAACATTGTGTGCTCACTTTCCTGATATGATCAATGAAGACAAATGTGTACATAAGCTTATGTGGTGAAAAAAGCTGATGGTGCCCGGCTATCAAAAGATATAGCGTCTGGGGTCTTAAAGGCTTGAAGATAAACAAGAGGCCATCTAGCTCAGAAGCAACAAACCCCACATGGAAGAAGCATACCAGCCTGTGTGATCACAAGGCTGTTGATGGGATCAGGTATCAGGTATCAAAAAACCAAAAAAATCATATCATTGTGAGTAAAGGGGAATGTGGAGTGTGGCAATTCGACATCCCCTTACAGAAGGATCATGGTGAGGAGATGAGCCAATCCAGACAAATTGTAGCAACGATGAAACATGCAACTTTCCTCTAGTTCTTAAATGTTCCCCTCCCGCTCATCATGATCCAAATTTAACCTTACAAATCTGGCTAGACCAGAGGATGTACACTGGTACATATGGAAACTGGTAACACGGGGACTCCAAGGCAGATGGACCCCTCAGGACCAGTGGTGAGAGGTGATATCCGGAGGGTGGAGGGAAGGTAGGGTAGAAAGGGGGAATGATCAAAATAATCTACATATAACTTTCTCCCTGTCTGACAACAGAAAAGTGGGGAGACATCGGACAGTGTAAGCCATAACAAGTGAATAATAATTATTAAATTATTAGGGGCTCATGAAGGAAGGGGGAGCATGGAGGGAAGAGAAAAATGAGGAGCTGATAGCAAGGGCTCAAGTAAAAATAAAATGTTTTGATAATGAAGATGGCAACAGAGGTACAACTGTGCATGACACACTGGATATATGTATGGATTGTGATAAGAGTTGTATGAGCCTCCAATAAAACGTGCTGAAAAACTTGGCTTATACACAAGTGTACATAGTAGTTCAGTCTTTCCCAAAATGGATAATACGGCCCCCTGGACCTGGAACTGGAATCATCCAACGGAGTGACAGAAGCAGAAAATTGAGCTACCATATGACCCCGCAATCCCCTTACTGGGCATATACTCAGAAGAGGTAAAACACAAACCACGGCCAGGTATCTTTGCTCCAATGTTCATTGTGGCACAGAACACAATTGCAAAGGGTTGGAAACAACCCAAATTTCCATCAACTGACAAATGGATTAAAAAAAAGCTGTGTTATATACATACAATGGAGTACTACACATTGCTGAAAAGCAGTGATGAACACATGAAGCACACCGCCACATGGGAAGAACTGGAAGAAATTATGCTAAGCGAAGTAAGGCATGAGCAAAATGGAAAGTACAACATGAGCCCGCCGAAGTAAGCTTAAAAAAATGCAAAAGGGGCAGAGGGAAAAAGCTACTGTATACAGAAATTCCTAGGGGGAGGCCCAGGGAGTATGGCAGGGGCCAGACCAAATCCAGGGCTACATATGTTAGCCAACTGAGGGGGAGATGTTGATGTGTAGAGGGGGAATGGAGTACTAACCCACCCAAGGGGAGCATATTGTGTAAATCTCCACATGGAAAGAGGGACCAAATTTAAACGCGGTGTTCCAGGATGTGAATGCAGCGGGATGGCATGGAGTGGGGAGCCAGTGAAGGCATCTGAGGGCCCAGTCCCAATCCCAACTATGTGGACAATACTGCCCCTCTCCCCAGGGGAGTTTGCTGTGGAGGACAGCCCTGAAGCTGCAGCTTGGGGAGAGGGGCATATCTGACTAGAGCACAGGAGAACAAATGAAGGGGGAGGAAGAGAAAGTGGAGCACATCCTGGCCCACCGATCGTTGAGGACAATAACCCCACTCAGAACAGACAATTCACAGAGAGGACCATATGGCCAGCCCCACTATGAAACACGGCGCCCCTCGCTGACCCAATGCCCTAGGGGGACAACAATGGAGAATCAGGGTCGGGATTGTACCCTGTCTGATCATACCACATCAAGACAAAACACTAAGGGTATGCAGTAGAGAAGCTGGGGGAGGAGAGCATGGAGTTCCCAAGGGAGTGCCAAGGATATACTTTGGTGACAGGGTGTGGCACCCCATCAGACTCAATGGGAGGACACTTCTGTAGGTCAATGAACAGACCTTGAATTATTTACAGGTTTTTATTTTATTATTATTTTCTTTACTTATTTTTTGCACATTAGCTTTTTGGTTGCTGTTGTCATCATTTAGTTTCCTTTGGTCGCTACGATGTCTTGGGGGACATTGCACACCTCTGCAAGTCTATCTAGATAAGATAGAATGGATGAACAGTCCGGAGGAGAAAACCATGGGACTGATATTTTGGGAGGACATGGGAGATGGGGAGGTGGGGGAAAGGAGGTGATGTTGACCAACCCAGGGATGAGAACAAGTGATCCAAAATCAGTGACAAAGGTGGGTGTGAGAGGCCTGATAGGGACTGATCAAGAGTAACGCAACAGAGAGAAATTACTGAAACCCAAATAAAGGCTGAGCATGATAGCGGGACAAGAGAAAAGTAAAAGGAAATAGAGGAAAGAACTGGGAGGCAGAGGTCTTAATACAGGCATGCACATAAATAAATATATTTATATATGATGATGTGCATTTACTTATAGGGTCAGTATTAAGACAGCAGGTGGGCACTGGAACTCTACTCAAGTACTTCCTTAATGCAAGAACACTTTGTTCTATTACATTGGTCTTCCATGATGCTCACCTTCCCAACATGATCACTAAAGACAAATGTGTGCATAAGCAGAAGTGGTGAAGAAAGCTATTAAAAGATATGGCATCTGGGGTCTTAAAGGCTTGAAGATAAACAAGCAGTCATCTAGCTCAGAAGCAACAAAGTCCACATGGAAGAGACACACCAGTTTGTGTGATAACAAGGTGTCAAAGGGATCAGATATCAAGCATCAAAGAACTAAAAATTCTATAATGATAATGATAAATGAGGGGCAGTATAGATTGGGGACCCAAAACCCATTTGTAAGTGAAGCTACATCCCTCTACAGAAGGGTTGTGGGGAGGAGAAGAGCCAGTCAAGGTAGAGTGTAGCAACAATAAAATATGCAACTTTCCTCTAGTTCCTAAATGCTTCCTCTCCCAGCTCCCCCACTATCATGATCTCAATTCTACCTTACAAATCCAGCTAGACCAGGGGATGTACACTGGTACAGATAAGAACCGGAA